>DWPA01002292.1:0-16073 GCA_018251375.1 Calpodes ethlius
CGATATATGTTAACGATAAACTCTGAACCAATTTTGATCAAATTTCACATCCATCTGTAATTTGATCTAACTTAAGAGATAATATAGTTTTAACTTAATATTTTATTCTATGGTATATAAAAGATTACTCTCGATAACACTCTCTAACATTGTTTCACATAAAGAGGTAATATTTGTGAAATTGTATGTAGAAGTGACATAGGAGCGTGCGAATCCGGGACGGGCCGCTAGTGTTTAATAAAATATTTTTTGAAGGATTCAACGCAATTATTTCTTATTTTATTCCATCGATTAGTGATACTTTGTGAAATAGGTACTTAGAAATAATTTTACAAAGGAATTTTAGAAAAGGAAGATGGAATTTAAATGTATGAGAAAGCAATATCGAGGATTATGCAGCGCTTGAAAAAGAAGATGAACAAGAAACACTGAAACATTTTCGCCCATTGCATTGTTCGAAGCGAATTGCATGGATAATGAAGATTTGCATACCGTCGGAGAGCGTCGTTGTCGTGCCGGAGACGGAACCGTTGGGGTGTACTCAACATCATTATTATAACGCGATGGTCTCGTAAACTGCATATCGTAGGACGATCTATCATACTATAAACATTGGAATAGTGTCAGATTAGTGTGTAGAGTACGGGGCTATCGAACTCGTTGGCAGCCAGGGAGCGCTTTGGCAACGGGCCCGCCGCGCGCCGCGCGCCGCTCACGCCCGCGATTCCCGTCGGGAGCCAGGCCATTTGTGTTCAGCTAGAACTACCGATACCATATGCATCTGGTACATGATGATATATCTCTCAACTTAGGCGTGAGCTCAAAATCATCAGGTCGTTACGATCAGAGCTGTATTCAAATTATCGTGATCCGAACGAGAACAGTGAATATATTATACGTTATAATACTCGTATGTTACCATTACAGAAATTAAAACATTTGAAAAAAAAAAAAGTTAAACCTTATATACGCTGACCGATGATTTGACCGATCAATACTTTTCAATTAAAAACCATCACGGTCTATCGAACTGATCCAACTGCCTAAGGCATGCCTGTATTTGCAAGTGAACTGGCCCTGCTAATGATAGTCTACAAAGCAAAAGTGAAATCGCTTTTTTATTTGATCAGTCTCATTTAAAGTCCAATAGTCAAATTACTCCAAATCGTTATGTATTATTTGCATAATCCAGTTTCTAAGAGAAAGATGCATTTGTCCTCTACAAGGCCTATTCTAGTGTAAGATCAACAACGATACAAAACAATTGCGTTACTGTTGCTAACCTTTGATTGCAAACATAACAACAAAGCGGTAGTTATAAAGGCAAAATCAACATCGCTGGTTAGGCCCCACCTGTGTTCTGATATCTTCATCTATTCTGAATACGGGAGGGGTTGCGAAAACGCTCGGTGTAGGTGGCGGTGATAGGAGCGGGCAGCATCCCCGTCCGCCCGGCCGCACACGAGTGCCCTCGGTGACATAACGTTATCAAACCGGGCCACCGGACCAGCCACTACGTAATGTTTTGAAAGCATTGTTTGCTAATATTAGTTAGTCCGACTAATACAATTCCGACGCTAAAATGGCTCCATAAATAATCCTGTGTCGCTGGGAACTGGAGCGCAATTAAATAACGCTAGGAGTAGTGCATAATTCTGATAGTCTTTGAATTTCTTGGGGAATTATTATTAAAAACAAACTAATGAACAATTTATTATGTTTTAGAAACACATATTATTACAGATTTTAACTCAATCGCAGTTCCGTGTGGCATTTCAGATAGTTGCCGAGCAAGAAAGACATCAGGTCTCAGTAATCGTAGACGTATCCATAGTATCCACGGGACGGAACAAACTGCAGGACATATTTCCACGCTCCGCGCATAAATCCTCGGATAAATGTCCAAATATAAATGTCCGAGGTGAGAGCGGAACTACGTCAGGAGTCGTCGATAGCTCGGCTCGGAAGCTTTCCAATGTTCGTAATTCAACTTGCTTAAAGACATTTTAAGGGATTTATGTTTCCGCATCTATCATTACTGATAAAAGGCTGTAACCAGCTTGTGACGTGTCCCAATTACGTAAGATTGCTGTCAAATAGCGCTACTGATCTTTTCGAAGGATGTGGGTGGATGCCACATAAGCGAAGCCAATCTCTTCAGTGCTGAAATTTCGCTTGTTATTACAACATAACAAATAATCGACTAGATAGGAAACTGACAAAAATTTTATAGATATAATTTAAGGACAAAGCTTTGACATCAGAGAGCGATAGTAACGAGCTTTAAAATTCAATATTTAAGAAAGATAGTGGGGGCCGGGCGGCAGCGGCGGGCGGCGGGCGGCGGGGAGTCCCAGTCTGGAGAAGTCTCGTTCAAAGCGCACTGTGATTTTCAGATCAAACTAGCTCCGTGCAGAAAATTCTGAACAAGTCATCGTACGTTAAGTGCATTGTGCCACACAAGGCTTCCGGAATATTCCGACACAAAGGATGAATAGTGTATGTGTGCACGTACCTACCGAGCATGTGTAGCATGGTTTATTTTTTAGTTTAATATGTCCAAACAAAATGAAAATCAAGGGATGCAAAGGACACACAAGGAACTAAAGAGCAGAGAAGAACAAAGCTCTTAGTAAAACTTCACAAGCTCATTAAAAAGTTATTTCAATTAGCATCTAAACATTCCATGTAAAATGAGGGTCGACGACGTGCTAGATCTAGATCTACGGCAGGGGGTCGGCGGGAAACCTAGCAAAGAACGGTCTATCAAAGGCGCAGCGCGGTACTTGGACACGGGAATTAATTAACGGCGCACTCGGTGTACGGCTTTATGATTATGTAGTAATGCACTAAGACGCTCGTGGGGACACGTGCCGGGGTTCAGGTGGCTTTTACTTTGATACTTCAAAATTATGTGAAGCAGTTTTTAAAACTTTTTTTAATGCATTGGTAATATTTACATGTATTGTGTAACGGAAAACAGTAACAAACCAAATTATGTTAAATAAATGTCATCGGAAAGACAAGCTCCTGAAAGCATATGTATATGAAGCATGGGCAGAAGCACATAATTCGTGGTATTCATAGAAATCACGCTCTATATTAGAAGGTTAGTTTAAGTATAAGAATCCACAGTGCTGTCACTGCGAGTTTATTAAACAAGACAAACAGAATACGGGCCCGACACACGGTAGTAGGCAGTAGGCAGTCAGCTATCGTCGCACGGCTGCGAGATCTAACATGTAAACGGATTAACTAATTGACGTTCGTCAGCGGATGCTCCGGCGTCTTTGAGAGCGACAGCGGCGACGAGGAGCCTGTCGTGCATGAATAAATAACTCTCTAGTAATTAAATTGACTAGTTTACATTATAATAATTCTATAGTACCTACAATATAAAATAGTAAGCATTTCAATAATTCAGACTGGGGCAGCTTAGTGTAATATGGTCTAAAATGTCCCTACTATGAGTTATTATTGAGCTGAAATCGAAAAAAATCGTAATTGCACCCTGCGCCCAGCAACAAACTACATATTAAATTATTTTAAAACTGTGTTGGTGTCAACACGTCACCTCAGGCCGGCAGAGCACAACACATGAAGTTTTAATCTGTGGGAATGCAGACGAAGTATTTTCTTCTTCTTGCACGCAATAAGTTATAGCAATACAACCATGACCGTCGTCGAATAACGGTTGGTGAGAAATGTCCACATCATATGGTAGCCAGTAATGGTCAGGTAAACAAAACACACAAAATAATTACACCCGTATTTTGTTTCTATTATGCGAGTGTGTAAATTTTTGGATTTCAAATGTAAGACGTAAGTAATCTTGTTACATTGGTTATATCTACATTATAGTATGCGTGGCGGTAACGCAAAGACCACCTTTAAAAGCATCGCACACATTAGCGGTGCAAGAATAGGTAAAAGGGTGTGCGAGGTGCGCCCCTTAGCATATCAAAAGTATGATACGAGTAGGTACAGCTTCAAACGTCATGTCGTGGATATACATTACTAAAGCTAATCGATATACGTGCTCAGTGTAAACGGTATGAACAAACATACAAGCACTAAGTAAAACCTCGTTTAATTTCTATTAGAGTGCGAGGGCTCAAGTTGTTGTCGACTGATTTATGGGCCCCGAGTGCCCCGCGACGTTCAACCGAATAACATAACTTAGGGGAGCGCGGTTTCGCTACTATTATTAAAAAACTTCGTGAATACCTGCCCGTCAACGGCAATGAGATATTTCGTTTATTAAAATGTATCGAACTTCGGCTGTTGTTTCGAGGTGTTCAACCATTTTTTTGTTTTTTCTAACGTACACTTTTAGATTGACGGTGATGGAAAGTGCACTAGGGCCGTAAGCCCTGTTTTTGTAACGATCTAGAAGACGTCAGGAATATATGTAATGGATGCTACTGGTACCGCTTTGATGTACCCCTCAATAAGTATACATTGAGGCGTCTTAGAACCAAGTTATGCCGCCGGTGAATATAATTACATAGTTAAAGTTAGTTGTCCTGCGCGCGCTTCGCTTTTGAAACTAATTTTCTACCAGTAGTAGGCACACCACAAATAGTTGTTAAGTACCTACTCGCTTTTGTCAAACATTTCATAAGCGCTTACAAACTTTTGAAAGCTTGTAGTCATATCTGTCACATGTTAACTTATACAAAACTTCGTTTTTCCCTGAATGTTCTGGAGTAGATTCTAGAGTCAACCAGAAAGCAAAAAAGCCAGAACGTCAAAAAATCGATCAAGTGCATATCAAGCCACGCGCAGTGTAGGGTTCCTTCGTTTTAAGTTTATCCGTTTTGTCTACGGAACTGTAAGTTCTATTGAGGAATCGATTGCATGTATCTGGTATTGATAAGTCTTGTTTGATTGTTTATATTATATCCATAATACATGTTGTAATAAATAAAGAACCAGTATTACGATTTACGAGTCAAAAGAAAATATTTAAATGCCCACGGTAACCGTGAAGGAAATGAATTCCATGATTATAGAGATAGGACATGAATAAGTAGGTATAAACAAGAAAACCTTGACTCGAAGTTTCATCGCAGTTGAGACCACTAGTGAATAATTATTACCTGCAACAAAATAAAAATTTTATTAGTCAACTTTCAGCTTACCGTGTACCAGTTTCCATGAAATTTAATATCAATAAGTAGTACATATGATTAAAACAAATGTAACGTCTTGTTAGCTAACAACATTCCGGAAGAAATAAATGCAATGGCGGTGCGGTGGGAAATCTTCTGGCTTACATCAGGTGCTCCATCCAATTTATAAAATGTATGGAGACGTCCTCAGCCGAAGCCCGCGACCCGCGGCCCGCGGCGGCGAGGAGCGGCGTCATTAGTCAGTGCCATCAGCAATCAACGTTCCCGGCGCCCCGGTGCCGCGGCGTGGTCGACCAGTCTATTCAACCGCGACCGAACAGTAACGAAAAATCCTAATACATTTGTGTGAGATATTATGCGGCTTATTACAACTAAATTAACGATAAGCTACGGCGGCTTCATAGGCATTTTATAGAAATTATAAATCATCTGAGCAGAAATCAAACATGAGTTTTCAACACAACACATGGTTTCTCCTAGGTTCTACTACTAAGCAAGACAAAACAATTGTGTTACAAATAATGTTTCAGATGTAGATGTCCACGCCACCCTGCACTCTTGCAGCATGGAGAGACAACGTAATTATTATTTATAATAAAACCACAATACCACCGTATTTATATCATAAACCAAACAATTCATATACATCAAAATATATTGTCATAATGTCATGACTGTTCCATTACTGGGCTCATTTATCGTCTCACAACTGGCTATAATCCACACTCTAGCCGGCCAGAGAATGTGCAGATTTCATACACTTTTGAGAACATTATGGAGAACTCCCAAGTATGCAGGTTCTCTCACAATTATTTCCTTTACCGAAACAAGAGTTAATTAACTAATAATATGCACACAACCTTTGAGAATTAAAGATGCATGCAGGATTCGACCACGAACTACTAGACTATCACCAATCAAATCACATTGGTCAAGATACATAAACTTCGCCCATCAACTTAGAATGGCTTGTACTCTTGTATTCCATTTGAGTAGACTATATATAGAATGACAAACAAACAGACTAATCACTTATGATATGATTCAGCGAACGGGACCTACTCGTAAATGTATGCCTTCCCTCGCCGAAATGACCAATATCTAATTTTAGCTGCGAGGGCTGTCATCACTGCCTATGTACACTAAATAATATTTTCATGTATAAATGAGCTACTCATATCCAGGTTTTGACGAAGCTTGGAACGTTATCAATCCCGAAAATATTAAATCTTCATAAAAGTATTAGTGTCCGTAGTCTCCATTCTATCTTTCTTATCTTCCGCAATAGTTATCGATCCTCCGAACAATGTAGCCAGTCCATTGCCGTCTCAGTCGGCTAGTTCTCTTTATACGATTGTTATTTTTTATTTATGCAATGAGTATTAATTAATTAAATTAGTGAATGATAAGCGACAGCCCTGTTGTCGGGGCACCGGGGCGCCGAATCGTCGTGTCGACGTGGTGTCGGCGTCACAGCTGTGCTGCACCCGCGTGCGAGCGACGTAGTAGGCACAAAGAAACATGTACGTAGATGTTTGCGTATGGTAATCACTCCGCTAAGTACACAACGCGAGGGGGAAATTTTGTTTATAATTTGTTGTCTCCGAGGTTAACTCGGTGTGCGCTCGTACAATAACATCCCCGCTAAATTAGGGCGGCTAATTAAACAACCTTCAATTTAGACGTTAGCTGTAATAACAATGAATCTAAGTATATGCTGGAGGAATTATGAATACAATATGGACTATATTTAATTGATGCCAGTTGCCTAGCAACGGATCCCGCCTCTTTCGAATTTATATCATCACTATATATCATTATATCAGTAGATTTCGCAGTGTCACTGGCAAATTAAGTTGTCATTCACGAAACATTTCTATTAAATAAAAACACTGACACTTTTCGAACCCTATTATCATCGTTCGATATATATCGTTAGGCATCTACGACGGCCAGCCGCCCGTATCCGATTAATGCTCTCCAACTCATGTTATGGTATACGGTTCAACCTTCAAGCCTCATTAGTGATCCCGCTGTGTACTAGTAGATAGCAGGATTTGATGCAATGGAAAATCATTTAGCATTCTACATGTTCGTTTGGTAATTGTAACCGTGACTAATGAACCTAACCCGTTCAAAATTTAACCAGCTGACCGATGATTCACTTTTCAACCCCTATACGATAACCAACAGCCCAGCCCCTTGCGCCCAGTCACGATAAAATTATGGAAATAATTATGTTTGTACAAGCGTGAGCCATTTAATATAACAGAGAGGGGTAAATAATCGTCCTTCAATGATAATATAATAAAAAAGCTTTTAAATACTGTAATGTTATTCAGAGGTACTTAATCTTACTCTAGGAATATTACCTTGAAATTGTATTACTCTTTCGCAGTTTATAGTGTAAATTACTGAATTTCGGAGATATTCTAAAAACTCATTATCATCTTTATGTATCTCAATAGCTGAGAAAAGATCACGTAAGTTGTCCGATGGCAAGCGGTCACAGCCGCCCGCGGACATCAACTATACCAAAGGCGCAGTGTATACGTTGCCGGCCAAAAAAACTAAGAGCAGTAATAAAGTATGTTTCTCAAGCTATAATGCGACGAGTCGTTTGGCGTTTCACTCGAGCAAGAGTAGCAGCTAGCCAAAAAGACTTCGCGGAAAGTTAATAATAGTAATAATATTAATAAATCGCTACCAGGGGCAGAGAACTGGTTCTATTACCCCCTACAACAACCAGGTCCTCCGGCATGAGTTTGATGTGAGTGTTGTAGGTTGCGAGAAGTCCATAAAAGTTTTAAATCCAAAAGCAATGTGCCATATAGATTGAGCCCATTGGGAAATTGGTAATAAAATGATATGACAGTTCCGAGTCAATACTTAGTGTATGCAATAATTAATATCAGTACAAATTGAAACTAAAATAAATCAAACAAAAGATTGATTAATTTTGTATGAAAAAACACTAATTATATACTAAGTAATAAATGTTTCTAGATCGATCCACAGTCAGTGTATAAACAATGATATAGCAATATGATAAGATAACAGATACTCATCTATCCCCGGTGAAAACCGCGTATCATACTCATAACGCTGCAACGTACACCGGGATTTCCTATAAGTCTAATAATACTTATCACGGATCAGATAAGAAAAATAATCCGGGAACAGCACACAACATTACTCATTGAACAACTTTTCGATAACTTGAAAATTATTCTTAATATTCAATTCTTCATTGCACTGTCGGTTTAATAAAAAATTAATTTAATTTAATTACATATTATTTATCCGAAGGATATTAAGTGGTTGTACGTATGTTAGTATATACTTTAATTTAATGTAGTGCATGTTTTCCTTTGCGGGAGGGAGGGAGTGACCAAGCTAGTCTAAAAGTAAAAACCGTTATAAATTTTAATCGCGGATCGTTACTAATAACCGAAGGTTCTCCAAAATTAAAAGGTTCTCCAATATTAAAATAATTTACTCACATTATTTTTCTACTTCCATATGGTAAAATCTACAGACATAGTATAAAGGGTACACGTTACAGTTCGATATCGCGACCTTAATCCGGAATCGGACATAATAATATGGCAGTGTGTCAGTCAGTGTAAGGGCGCAGAGTAACTGCGACGCATTGGCCGACATGTGTTCTCTACGAGCCACATTCGTAATACTTTGCGGGAGAAACATTGAACATTGGAGCCATCTGAGTTTAAGTACTAATAATGTGCTTCTAAGTATTTGACGGCTCTGTTAGAACAAGATTGGGTCCCCGCCCGCGGCACTAGTTTCGTCGCCCGGCGTCGTCCGCGATCGATACGTCGCGACGCCCGCCAGCGCGCTCTGCGTTGTTGACGCCATGTTTTAATTTAAAAATGGACAGAGAGTGCTTTAGCTTTAGTTTCCTCATGGTTGGAATGTAGCCTTTATTACAATGATACTTAAATTACCACGATTCATACAACGATTTTATTCAAATCGAATTTTCAAATAGGTTGAAGGTTGGCTACTCAAAACTTACACGACAACCATGAATTTTCGTTCATGTTTGTATTTACAAACATGAACGAAAATATAATGATCTCATAGCAGCAAGCTACAAATTGTTATCCGTTTTACTATTTATTTTTTCACTTTTCTTTAATCTTAAATCATAAAGGTGCTTCTCCTCTCGAGCGACAAGCAACAATCACTATTGTAGGCCGGCTCCGAGATTTCTTCAACATCCGTTTATATCGTCCTGTAAGTCATATGACCATAATCCAATTTCAGTGCGGTCACTCATAACTTTTGTTTCATAAGAAAGTAGGCAACCTGTTAATTTATCGCGGCCAGATACATTTAATAAAGTATTGGCTTTTTACCAGTGGTGATCCGTGACATGCCGACAGTAGTGACATACCTAAGCTCTCGCATCTGCAGCGTGAATGTACAAAGCTGCTCAAACAGGCCACAAACTCCCCTTTCGCAGTCCACATCGTTAAAATAAAACCGACGATATTCGCACCTAATAATAGCATGGCCGAACAAAGACATTCGCTTCAACATGCAACATGCAGCATGAGGCATGCATTATGCATGCGCTTGAGAGCCGACGATATATCGTCCACGATTCTGATTCACTTTAATGATACGCTTAATGATATTCTAGTGCAGTTTAGTGATTTGAAATATTGCCTACAGTTCAGATCGCCGTGGTTCAAATCCTGCATTTACAGTAACTTGGATACAATATATAACTTTTAAGAATATGAGAGCTACGGGCATTATGTATGAGTTAGCCAAAGTTAAACAAAATCAGAGGCGGTCGAGCGTAGACCGGAGACTAGTAGCATTATTTTATCAGCCGTTCACTGACGGGCGTGGTAAACAACCCTTCCTATTTTATTAGACATTAAGTCAATGTTTGATAGACATCAGACAACTTTGAGCAGTGGCATATCAGCTTTATTCGCTTGCACCAGTACGCCAGTAATTATGAGTCGTGAGTGGCTCCGTAGATGTTCCTCAGTGAGTCGTTTTAATCGATTGTTCTCAAGACACGAGGCAGTACGTTTCTGCTGCTCAAAATCACACACAAAATAGATTTCTTCTTGAATCGGTACGAGTATAAACAAGATCCCTAACTCGCTGGTCCCGTATCTACGGAGACGTTCAACTCGAATGCATACGTAACCGCATGCATAATGCCGGCCGGGGGAATTGAAAACGTCAACGGACTACAACGACGATGAATATATGTATTCTGTATATACATTAATTTGCGAATAGAATACATTGAACCGCACAGGGTGAGACATGGAATTGTAAGAAAGAAAAAACACTCATTTACAACCTTGATAGCACAGAAACAAACAATATAAAAATCATTAAAATAAAAATAATCAAAAACATTTACTTACTACTATTTATAAAAGAGATTACTATATATTATTAAATTACGGTAAAATTGTATGTGTCAACGTCCAATACAACAACTTTTTATGATAAAAAGTGAATGAATCGTCTAATTTGAATCACTGCACCTCCACCAGTACCTGTACTCGTATCCGAAATGAACAACGTCATTTCAATAACAATTTAAAGTTTTACCAAAGTCTTTTGTATTTACGAGTGAAACCACTCAGCGACACAAAACTCCACTTTCTACTCCGAAAACTGAAGTCCCCGCTCACGGGATTAAAGTTATATATTACTGCGATGCCGGTAACGGATTCCAATTCTCTCATAATTGAGTAGAGTCCTCGTTCTACCGCTGTACGTTTTGTACTTTATCTTTTCCTACTAATAATCCCTCGTTATCGAAACCCAATTAAGTATTTAAGTCTCACTAATTTATAAATGTCGTCATTTATTATTATTAGAATATTGATGTAGCATTACTTAAGTAGGGTATCAGACGGGATTAACTGTACTATTTATAACAAATCATGCATCACCTTGCCAATTCTGTCTTGATACAATCGATTACGTTCATGTGAAGAGTAAGAGTCATTAGACGTCGTCACATACAAAAATCATAGAATATCCTACGTGGTCGTCAACGTCAAACGATTAATAATTAAGAACTTCATTATTTTCCCTTTAATCATATTTTTGGGACATTAAAATACGAATTCCATGGCCCTTAAATCAACTGTAAGTATCAATAAACGCTGTCATACTCACACCCCCGCAGTAGGATTTCCTGTGTCGCGGGGGGCATGGACAACACAAATAACACGTCACCAACACCCATGACTGGAGAACAAATATTTGACTGTCATATAAATATCTGCCCCGGCCGGGAATCGAACCCAGGACCCCTCGCTTCGCAGGCAGGGTCACTACCAACTAGGCTACGGCCGTCAGCACAGTAAAAACCAAATCAAAGATGTTCACAAAACAATAGAACCGTTTAACCTTAATAGCCGGGAAGAGCGCCACCTGTGAATCAGCTAGGCGAGAAGCGGCCGATGTGAGAAACAGGTAAACAAGTGCGACAACGGTATCCGTAAGAAGAACGAATCACCAAGTGTGAACTAACGGTCACCGCCACCACACACCTCGCAGTGACGGTCTAGTATCACGGCCCGAGCGTGAAACGTGACACTACGTGTTCCTATAGCGTTATCATAACGTTCTCGTGACATTCCTGGCACCCTCCACGCACCAGTCGTTAATTGTGCTAATTTTAATGGGTGTTTTCTTGTAAACTGATATTAAGTTGCATTATGGTTTCGGTTGTAATTATTTTAAAACAATCATAACATAATAACGATACCTAAATATTTATAACACGTACGAAATTACGAATTTCACCTTTTCTTCTAGCCCTAAGAAATTAGGAGAAAATTCTGTCTGGCAAACAAATAATAGAAAATACACGCATTTCTTTGCTTTTAATCTGACGTTACGTTAACTACAATTACAACATTAATCACTCGGTCCTCAACAGTCACCTCACGAAATCAAATGGACCCCGTCTTCACAGTAGTGACACCAATCTATCATAGTGGGTAAGACACCGGTTACAGGTCCTCCATCCACAGTCATACTGACCACATGCAAGTCAAATACAACTCTCGGTTAATCAGAACATGTTCATCAACCGCTACTTGTAATCATTACTTAAGACATAAATTCATCTTGTGGTAAACCCAATTGATACTTAAAACTGTGTACGAACACGCACACAGATAAACACCGCCAAAACGAACAATCAGACCCTATTCTGGAAGATAACAGTCACCAGTTCCCCATCAATGAGACTATATAATATCAGGGAAAGAACAAATTACAATCGAAATGTAAAAGTAATATTTTTTCTCCAAGGAAATTTCCATAGCTAGTCATTAAAGAGAGATTGAGAATGGCGGCCAATTTGCATCCCTAACGACTTGAGAAACGATGATGAAAGATTGTGCAAATTGCCAGCCTCCATAAATCAAACCACGTTTTGATAAAGAACGCGAGAAACACGCCCACCGAGACTCTGTGACCGGCAGTGGAGCAAAGCAGAGTTGTAGTATGTAGCAGTATACGCATTGACATTAGCCAAAATCGATGTTACGAATATGTGGATCGCAACGGTGGGCGCTGTCCGCATGCCACGTTTTCTCTTTTCTTCATTTACATCAAAACAAAATAATTGACCCAACCCTCATACCTGAGACTCTTTTATTACGCGTCGATATGTGAGCTCTTACCATAGTTACGGGCTGTCTCAATAGTGTACAAAGTAATTGGTGATCTCGTCATCGCGTTAAGTTAAGATCCAAGCTTCCATAGCAGCAGCTGCACTAGAAGCTAGGACTTTAACTCGTGTTTAAGCTCGTGTGATCAAATACCTAGCAATCCATACTCGAATAACCATCGAAACTCATCGAACATCGTTAAGTAAATGTAATTATTTGAAGATTACAGTAAATCCATTTACATGTGAAACAGTCTTCAGGAAGTGAAAGAAGAACTCACGTCGCTTAATCTATAAGCTTAATTAATTACTGATTATCTGATTACCGACACCTGACGACAGGTTGTTAATTACTGTTAGTTAAAGTTAATTACAGGGATCTTAGATGTTAGATGATACAATCAGTTACATCATGTTACGAAAATATCGATTTGTTTTTATATATTTCACTGTTTCGAGGCACAATTAAACAGGTACACATATATAAATACAATAAAACAGCGGATAGGTACATTTAATTAAATTAAAATGACATGCAAGCGGAACGTTTCATGGAAGTTACATCTGCGCCGAGTCGAGTAGTTCAGTATTACCTGTTCTTGTTCTAATATACATTATACATCTATGTATACTATTGAATCCAAAAGTAGAACGGGGTCATGTAGCACTATAAACATAACGATATTCGAAATTGCAATTTGCTTATCGCGGACTGTTATCATTAAGTGTTTTTAATATAGGGAGAAGCGGTGAATATTATAACGAGAGAGCGCGAATTTTATGAGTATACTCCTATCTTTTTTATTTATCCTTTTCATTATATTGTAAGGGTGTGCTTAGGAAAAATAAAACATACGGATGTTTATTAAACACTGTTTATTAATCAAAGGTTTAATACAAATGGTACAATACAACATACAATCATATATATTGTATAATTACTACGGACACTGCAATACACCTAATTGCAATTAACCATATACGTATATTTAATAACTGCTCATTATAAGATATTAAAATTTTTATTTACGTAATCTTTTTGAAACTTCTGGGATTTTAAGTTAAGTTTAGCAATTTACATCAAAATCCGTTAATGGGTTGTGAGTTTTGCCCTTCGAATAAATAACAGTGTCAGTAACTGTACTAATAATAATAGACAAGCAGTTATCCTCATAAATGTTTTTTTCTACCTCATTAGTTAAAGGGCCCGTATCGTTGAAAAATATTCCACGTACACGAAAATTGGTCTTTAACTTTTATTGTAGTCTATATAAATATGATGGCGTAGCTCAATATCCATCGATTTCATACGGTCACTCGCGGCCGTATTGTCGCAGTGTAGTCACATTGGATTATTTAATTATAACATAATTAAGTGGACAGCACTCTACAACACTGCGACCACCACATTCGTATATATAGAAATATAACGGAAGCTCTAAAGGTATACGCCACATATGGGTAATGTAGTTAGTGGTGGTTGGCTACTCCCTACTCCCCGGTGGTTGTGGACCGGGCCCCGCGCGACACTGTCCATTAGTCAAACAGACAATTAGAGCGAGATTGAAATGCGATTGGCTCGCTCGCCGCCGCATTACGCATGCGATTGATTTCGGCCCGTGGTTCATTTATAACCTCTCCATTACGTACCACATACATATTGCATAATTGCACTCCATTTGATACACGAACACGGTTAAATCTGTTCTCTTCGCTGTAACATACAAAACGCACAACCGGACGTCAGTATCTATATAAATTCATTGATAATTCAATTAACTTCCACTACCTAATCCGCTAGATTGCGATTTGCGACTAATCATCCGATTGAAGATTCCTGTCATACTGATTTCTGATGTTTCTCAGGAACATAATGTTCAACATGTTGATGGTGACCCCGCCTGCGATTGAATTCGAGCTAGAGTATTTATCTGTAATATATAAAAATGAATGTTTGTCGGTATGTCCTTTATAAAATCGTAAACTATACATTTAATAATGTGATGATCTTTTGCAAAGTTGTTGTGTATGAGCCCACGAAGGTTTCTAGACTGGTACGACTACTTTCCGATAGGTGGCGCCACTGTCATTCCAATTAATTTCATATTTGCGTAGCAACGCGCGAATGGTTCAGCTAGTATGGTACATAAATATTTGCTCCTACAACCACACAAACAGCTGTCTGATTAAAGTTAAGAATTCACAATAAAGACACGAAGACAATTATACAATAATGACATATATTTAGTTAGCCCTAAAAATGAACTGCAGATCGCTGATTGAAATACTGTTACCAATTACAAACTGTTCAGTTCTCACTTATACATCATTTTCTATTTGGTGTAAAGACGTGAGACGGGACTCGAGAGTTAAACGTTATCTCATACAGAGTTAGTGAGAGATATTATTAATGTATGGTACAGACTCGTGAGTGTATCAAGTAACAAAGGACAATTTTCAAACTCAATTATAAACTACTCCAGACTTGCAAAATGGTGATATTACATGTAGAGAATTGCATATAAAATAAGTTGCAAAAATAATATAAATAATAACAAATATTTAATCTATACGTATAATTGCCGAATAATGACTTAACTACTTGTTACTAGTAGCTACTACTGAACAGCCCAGTGTGCGGCCGGCCTAAAAGCCGAAGAGAAGTATTAGTACAGCTTATTTTTGCACTTAATTAATATTTATTGGATCAAAACCGAACAAAGGAAGGCAACATAAACCCACAGTAATGGACCAGCTCCCGACGGCTGCGGCGTGAAATGTGGGTAATGTGATTGATATGTTTATGCAAGTTTTTCTCAATCTATCTTTCAAATCTATTCTCGTTAGCTGTTAGATCGTAAATAACAAACTACCGCTGTACAGTGTAATTTCTGTAAGCTTGTTTTGTATTTAACTGATGAGCTCATACGAGAAATTGACCTATGTATGCATAGTTTCGATCAGAATAATTTCAACAATATACCTACTTACCTAGGGCCCGGTGCATGCAAACCGTCGATGTTAAATTTTATAAAACCGAGCGAGGTGTATAACTAAAAATAAATATTGCTATCTTGATGCACGCCGAGACGTAAAAACCAATTAGTTCGCGAGAGAATAGCGAAGGTCGTAATTAAAGTCATCTCGGACTGAAGCCACGCTGTTTAACACCTTTACTATGAAATTATTTAAGAACGACACCTTATTATCATGCGATAAACGATAAGTAAAACTAAAAGTGATGG
>DWPA01002293.1:0-16073 GCA_018251375.1 Calpodes ethlius
CTGTCCGAGTGGTCGTCCCTTGGGAGATGTAACGCTAAACTAATGCCACCTGTATTCTACAGAGAGTAACGGTCTTTCGAGTTGCCGAGCTTTTAACCTAAAAGTTTGTGCTGTTTATAAATTTCACATGAAACTGTCTTCCCACGGGAATGAAACTTAGATTGTACTGCTCCAAGGAGTAGAATTAGTAAAATGATACTAGTTAGTTTAACTTTATGCCAGTAAAAGTCACTGCAACTTTATTTCTATAATTATCGTTTTTAAGCGGATATTATTCAGATTTTTTATCATACTTACCTTAGATGCTTAGTTAAAAATATTATTTACGATCTACATAAATAAAAACCAAAATTATAGCACTTTCTTGCTCATGCCATTTCAATACTTATTCCATATCATTACGCTGAATAGCTTCCTTTAATTGTACTTAGATACTTACTAGATTAAAAATATTGGATATGCGTACTACTCGCAAGTTTTAACGTTGATTTGTCATTGAGTTGATCTTCGACCTTTACCTGTTCGTTTTCACGACAACAGTATTCACTAATGACATGTCATGTAGATGTTAAACAAGTCGAAACGTGCACTCCTTCGATGAAGATAATGGCCGATACGAGAACGGTACAGCCAACCGGATACGAATCCACTATCGACCGGTGAAAGTAGATCTCACAAAAAATGCTCCCATTCCTTGCGCTGCTTGATATTTCAGACATTCACCTCAGACCCAGAATTAGACGACCAAAAAGGGTAGGTTACCTAAGTGGAACATCTCAAATTTAGGTCCGTTTATTATATTATCGCTATAATTAATATAAAATTATGGATTCGATTTATTGACACAATATGTTTATATTTATAGGTATATTTGATATTATTCAGAAGAGTTAAATATTCAATATATACGCAAAGGCGAAGTCTTTTACGTACACATTTTTAAGAATATTTCACGCACGTGAGAGTCTTGAGATTTTGTAAAGATAAAGTTAACACGGAGACGAAGTGCAGAAAGTTAAATTTTATTTGTAAAGTATTAAAAACTCATTTGGTAAAGAAAATGTCAACATAAACCTAACCTTTAACCTATCGACTTACGGTCGATTTTCGATTGCAGATCGGGTCTTTAGTGAAGTATATGTTTAATTCATTTGATGAATTAAAAAGAAAAGAGCCAAGTGGGACAGTAATGGGTTGTGATGATGATGGTGATGATCAACCAGAAAATAAATTGTTCCGTTCCTTTTATGGAATTACCTTTTTGAAAAGCTTCCAATCAATTCATTATTGGACGTTGTAAACATATTTACACTGAACTTTCCTCAACCAGTCTTTTTGATGACGCCGAACAGTTTTTAATTCCTTTTTCTTATCACGCTACCTTGTTTGTATCGATATAAATTATATTCGATATCTTATCGATTAATTCGAATCAATTTTTATTAAGTATTTTACAAAGTGCGTAATAAAAAGTATACAATTCAAGTTTATTGTCACATTGAAATGTAGTAAAATTCAACACGTTACGATCAAGTTTAAGTTGCTTGTGGTCGTTTAAACTAGGTTGAAAAGCTGTTGATAAAATTTACATTCAGATAGCGTGTAAAATAATCGAGTTACCCTTGGTTTAAATCGGGAAAATATAAACGTTCAGAGACAACTGCTGTCTCGTGTAATTACTTACGACCTCAATAATAACAACACAACATTAAAGCGACTGAAAAACTTCCATTGCTTTAACGTGAAATTAATAAAACGATACATTTTTAAAGTTATTCTCCTTTCGGAATGTTATAAATATTTTATGAGTGAAATTTTAAATGCACGCACAATCTTGTTAGTGCGCTAATAAACAGTGATTTTAAGAATGATATTCATGAAGTGTTACGTCTTATAATATACAGAATTAATGTTTCTTAGTGCATATGTGTTACTGATACTTACTACATATTTTTACATATATTATTAGTTTTTTTGGGACTAATATTACAAGTGAACAATGCTGTTTTATTATACTTACTAAGGAATAATGACAAGCTGATATTTTTTTAACACCTAAAATTAGTAGGATTTTCTAACTGACTATAGTTCCTACTACAGTTCTATTCCAGGTTTGTCATAGATTTCCATAGGCGACAAGGGATGGTGGCACTGCACATTTATTTGCTATCCTTATCACATAAAATGTCATGGCATCATGTATGAGAAGGATAGGGTTGTACCGTTGTAGGGTTGTACTAATACTGGTAGTACGGGTCATCCAACTTCTGATGTCGAGAATCATTAATTTTTTTTTCTATCTACATACTTCAACTTAATAAATATTACAACTACATATTTCAACATGAAACTAGTCAACAGACAATCCGTTTCGTTTTACTGGCACACAAAAACTGTGTCAACTAATAGGCGATTCGAATCGAACCTAATTGCAGTTGCTGAAACGTTGCAGGTCTACAACAAAAGGAATGCAGTTAGGACCGATGCGAATTGATATTGATAGTGCTTCGTCATTCATCAGACGGTCGTGTTAAACGAGTTCTGTTTGATTGCAAGTCTGTTTACGTCATACGTCGACTTTTTGTGTCCACGATTTCACTACTAAGTATTTTAATGTTTATAGACTGGCCGCAGACGGGTCATCTATAGGTAAATTATCGCCGGTTTTTAACACTGATCGTTTTTTACTATCCTATCTGTTAATTGTTATTCTCAAAGCAATCAGGGGAATTAAATGTTCTAATAATTAGTAGCAAAGTTCAATAAATAGTTATGATTAGACATTGTATCCACAGTAAAAGATAAAATAGTGCCATAATCATAATTAATCTCTATATATCGTAACTAACATCGTCATTATAATTGTCGTCATCTTTAACACAAACCATACTAAGTTCTGGTCTGTTTTTACAATAACACTGGTCTATCGTACTGGCCGAGTGTCGAGTGGTATTTTATACACTTAAAAAAAAAATAAAGACCTTAGGTTTCCTCTCGAAGGATTTTTCACAGAACTTAATAATACTTATTTTTTATTATGCACACAATGTACATGTATGTTTAGGTCATGTAGTTTAGGTGTGTGCCAAATCCCTAGGCCTATAGTGTGGGAGATACTATGTGGGCTATACAAGGATTATTGAAGTGAAAATTCTCTTTTGATTTTGTAGAGATGGAAGAAAAAAATGCAACGTTTTTGAGAAACTTCACGAAGCAATGCACAAGATAAGTGCAGATATACTAACATTACAAACATTCGTACTTACAGAACAATTAAATACAGAACCTACTTTTCTTGGAATCTTAATGGATTCCAAAATACTATAAAATCTATCAAGTATTTTTGGTACCAAAGCGTTATGTTCGTAATAATTTAATGGAATTTTATATTTGATTGTTTCAAATTGCAGTTACATCGTCTCTGAAGGTTATATATTGCGAATAATTCACTAAACTTTATTGAGTTACCATTAAAAGTTATTTGGTTGTGCAACAGTAAATAAGGCTTCACAGCGGTTAATCACGACTCTTCGATGCCACGATTTGATTAGCCAGACAACAGAACACGTAAGAACTCACTTTACTTGACTCAAATGTTACGGGAAGTTGGGTCCGTTATTTAGAGAAGGTTCAGCAATGACTATGATACAATATTTTATGTAAATCAAATTATTATTAGTACAAATTTGATTTTGTAACTAATCCTATTGATTCGAAAAATTAATGAATGGTGAAGTTAAGCACATGAGATGTTGTCTATTTCTCATGCTGTGACAAAAAAAATATATACCCATTTTGCAATGTGTTTTAATATTAATATTTCAGTAAGTATTAATAATTTAATATTTCAATAGGTAAATCTATATATTAATACCCTTTGTACTATTCCTTAAGAACGCACGCACGTCCTATATGTAAAATTTAGTATAGATAAAGTTTACAAATACATGTATAAAAGAAATAAAAACGTTCAAAAATTACAACCTTGTTCATCGTTTGATAAACTAAATTACAGTCGAATATTGACGTCAGAGCGAGTCTCTAGAATCTATGTATCTATGTTTATTATATTTGTAAAAAGATTTGCCCATACCGTAATAATCTCTAGAGGTTTCTCAAACACAATGTATGTCTTAGTTATTACTTGTCAAATTTATATGAGCTTTCTACTCTGTGTTGTGTTCAAACCTCAAGTCACGATTTTATCTTATTTAATACCACACACACAATTCGAATCAAGCAATTACTTTTTTTAGCTATTACTATTTGTTTGAAGCAATTTATGAATTATTGGTACTTGTCCAAAATGTTTTTATTGTACAAAGCTAAACATTTTTTTACGTATCTATAATTTGTGTCAACTAATAACATAAATGTGATTTATTGGTCTGTTCGTAGTTAATTTTTGCTTTTTTGTTACTCCATGCAAGTTTCCAAGTTCTATTAAATCATAATTAAACCTTTATTCACGAAATAGGTGCGGTTATAATTATTTTCTTAAGGGCTATTTACGATGCAAAGCACCGACTTACCAGTTCGATATATAAATTAATATGGATGACCGTTTGTAAGCAATCAAGTGGCATTTATGTGCTCAATCGATTGCTTAAGGCGGTCTATCCGGTGCACGAGTACAAACAGCATAGTGATCGGTGACCACTCGATCGGTGGGTAATGGCAGTCGCTGACCAGGGCGTGTCCGTTTACTAAACTGGTGCAGCCGAGGAATGTGGATGCAGTCAGCCAGTGACCCGGTCGACAGCCTGTCGACTGCTTACTACAGAATGGCCACAGATAACGTAACACTTCGATATGTTTACTTTCAATGGTCTGCTTTTATTTCATTACCGTACATATATTTGCGTGTTAATTAACGCGCTAACAACACCGCTAACAAATATGCAGCAAGTTGTTGGCTGATATTTTTATTAAGAATGTCGTGCATGCCTGTTGTTGGCGTACATACAGACAATTGTATATTCCTAAATTGTTAACAAAACGCAGATTTGGTCAATAGATAAAGAGGTTATTAACGCATTACTAGGTATTAAAGTAGCGGGATGTGAAATTTATATAGAACTCCGTTTATGTAGACAAGAATGGTGACGCGTTCATTAAGGTGCATTTAGATGCCGCTGTGGACATTTTCGTTAACACAGATGGGATATTATACGGTACATTGTATTCCATGTTTTTGATTTCATTTTTAAAACGGAATTCGTAGTTTTATCACAACCGTCTGTGACTTATCTCTGTAATATATTACTATAGAAATCTCTATAAAAACTCCGATCATATTCCTCCTTCACATTTGCGGAAGGGTATGTGAAAGGCTTAGCTAAAAAGGTCTGTTGAAAGTATGAACTTTGCTTTGAACAAAGTTTCATTATCAAAAAAGTTCGGACTACTGCTTTTTCTATTACTATCAAATTTCCCTAAACGTTTTTTGGCATTTGCTTTTAAAAGTTTTCAAAAGCTTTTTTGTGTAATCTACTTTTTCATGAAATTATAGCACGATGCCTTGTAATATAATGACGTAATTATACTATGAAGAGTGAACAATTCGGACATCCGTATGAACTATTTGGGCGAATAGAAACTCTGCGCGCACACTTTATCTTTTCAAATTTACTGATATATGCACTTGCCTACTACTTCTGTGAAGTATACCTAGTTAATATACTTATAATATAATGTGCTGTAACTGAGAATTATACGAGAAATTAAACTTAACCACCAATAATAACTTGTTGCTGTCGGCAAAAACTGTGTATTCAACTAAAGGAGAAATATGCTGATTTACTGTTCTCTTTTACAAATTACAATTACAGATTTCAATACATTTTCGCTGCAATGCAAAACAACAAAATAGCAAGCAGAGCATAAACTTTTTAGCATGCGTTTCGCAAGACGTGACATTACACATGATTCAGTAGAACATATACTTTTCCTTATGACCTAAACTGTGACAAGTCAGCTCAGATTCTAAGAACTTTTAAACCTGGAATATGGTTTGTTTTAATTTAAGAATTATTTCTATATTCATACAAACTTTTATACTACTTTACCCGTTGGGGAATAAATTTTTATAAATCCTATATATATAAGGAAACTTTGTACAAAGCTTCATAGTACAAAATCGTCAGTAACAGTGCTGTGCCAGACTTCAAGCACCTTTGAGAATATATATTAGAATTTAAGGTTATAAGTTGTTTCACGATGTTTTCCTTTACCGAAGCAAGTAAAAACTTGTAATACGCACATAACTTTTGGAAAATTCCACAACTAGAGGTGCGTTTGGGATGCGAACCCAGTTTACTATAATCTGGAGACCATCGTCCAAGCCACTAAGCTACCAATGTTAAATAGCCAAATGCAATGCTATAGCGATTTCTAAGAGCAATTTTGAGTAACCAATTGATTCCCACATTCGTTACTTAATGTTGGTCTAAGAATTCTTGCTAAATTTGCTTATTATTGAGTCCCAGTGGGTTCAAGCCGTGCCATTGACGTCATAGTGTTTAGCGGTTCTTTATTATTCTTAATACTGACGCGTGCACGAATCTCACGTTAAGTATTGGTCAAGTCTATTTAAAACAAGTTCATAGAATTATACTTACGAAAGCCTGAGGTAAAACTTTACTACGCGGTTTAACAAGAAGTACTATATTAATAAGAATACTTTTTATAATTAAACGAGCTTTTATTCTCGACTTTGTGCATTGGAATATTGAAATTCATATTATATACAAAAATTGTATCAGGTTTAAATTTAGATCGCTGACACTATTAACTGAAAACCGCATCCAACTTCGTAGTGGAAGTAGCAGTAGTTTTTGTGTGAGATGCGACCAAATATATAGAAGGTTTTTTAAACAATTATTTTACATTTTGACAATTGTTATATTGAAGTTATATTAAAGTTTTGGTTTATATAACTCCTGTTAAAACCCCTCATATATTTTTTTCTTAAATATCTGCTTTATACAATATCAACCAATTAAAATTGTATTATATGTAATTGTATACAGATAAGTATCTTAAATCAAAGTTTCCTAAATATTTTGACATTAACACTGGTTTGAGGTAAAAATATATCAATCGATCAAACTCTTAATCGCCCGTTACGGACTTCTCCAAACGAATGGAAAGCGGCAAATGCGTAGAACACGTGAATACTTACGTCAGTTCTAATTGAACCTACTCATGCATGCTTCACCGTCGACTGACCACGAAAACGAACAGTAATCATGACGGATTAATTAGATAATAAATGCTGTGCAAATTTACTGCCGCACTGTGAGGCTGTTTCCGAGATATTGTCGTGCTCGAGAGCGGTAATAATTGCTGTTGTTTTATGTATTTATTTGTTGTTTATAACAGGAATTGTACACGTATTAACATATTTTAACAGTAATCAATTTAAGGCATGGGATAAAGCTGTTGGATACTCGAAAAGTATTAAAATGATAAATAAATACAGTTAACAAAGAAATAAGTTTTACCTTTTAAATCAACGAAAGGATTGAAATTCGTTTTTTAATAATAGGCTGTAGGTGAAAAAAGGCAGTTCTTTTGTTCTATAGCTTATTTGTTAGTCGCCAAAAATAGTTTCCAATAGCTTCCAATAAAATTACGTATATTTTATAGATAGATACGTGGTTCTGTAACGTTCCCTTATACAAAACCCTAAAAATCGACTACACCTAATTCTTAACAAATCGTATGAAGTGATTATTTTGTTAAAACTGCTAAAATACGCCATTAACTTAGATAACATCTTAAAATTTCAGTCAAGAATACTCATTATCGGATATTAATAATAATTTCCTTTATAACCTGTTCATAAAGAATCCGTTGGGCCCCGTGCCGATTGAAATTCAAATTGTCATCACGCGCCTCTGAGTTTACTGGTTGGTATTTCCCACAACTGGCTCGCTGTGTCGTGTTCTAAAAGTACAATACCCTGCAACCACAATACCGGTGGCAGCGCTTCTCAAACTCTCTGAATATAAAACTGAAAATATAACATAAAATAATGTAACATAAAGTATATAAAATACTTTATAGTCAATGACTCATTGTTTCCTTTGTTTATGTAATCATATGTAAAGTAGTGTAAGTGTTATTTTTAATAGATTTAATTAAAAATTCGTTTTAGGTTACTAAATTACAAACCAAGCTGAATTAGTGATGAAGTTTCTTCGTTAGCAGACGTCTAGTAGTATCTTGAAATGTTCTCAAGGGGCTTAGGAGATAATCTTCTGTCCATATGAGAATCTTAAGCTTATATGGAGCTTTTAGTCATAAACCTAGTCATTTAACCGTGAATAAGTTTTGTTAGGGGAGTTTGAAGATTTCCGCCCCGAAATTAGTGAGAAATAGTATTAGTCTTTTGTGGCAAATTAAATAAAACCCACAGTCGTAAATTTATCTTCATGTGCTAGATTTTTCTACATCCAGCTTTCACCTTTCAATTGCGAATGTATGTCCGTTCTAAAATGTTTATATAATTGTTCAAAATTCTTAAGGTGAATAAGAATTGTATTCAAAGATCATCAGCATTGAAAACAGGACACTAATATATGTTATTACAAACAATACTAAAAGATGTCAGAGTGCTCGCGAACGCATTAAAATTATTTCATAAATAAACTGGAATTCAATCTACTACAATGCGAGTATCAAAATAGATATTCAGGAAACTAACGGCTGAGCTTCTTTAAGGAACGCATAGTGTTGATCGTCGGGTCTCATGGTTCATGGCTAAAGAAATTATCGAATGTTCGTGTATATGTTCGTATCTATATTTGTTTTTGACATTGTACAAAATCTAAGAGTTAAGTATAGCGCATAAAATGAACCAATTATAGGGCTGTAAAGAACCTTACACGTGATCGTTGCAAAGTAATGCTTGGCTTGTCATGACGAGCGCATTGAAAAACAGCTTTCTTTGCATTGCGTTGCTGTATTAGGCAAGTATTATTCAAGACAATTTCTTTTTCATGGACATTTCTGACAGATCAGTAATATAGTGTGGGCTACTATTTAAAACAGTTCGATAGCTTACCATACCAATATGTATTAGACAGTATTTTTTATTTTATTGAATAGTCCTATGTTTGTTTTTTTTATATAATAGATAAATCGGGCTTACGGCATACTTTATAGTAACTAGCGTCGCCAGTGAACTCATGCAGGTGCAGTTTGCAGGTGAAATACTTGTTAAATAAATCAAATAAGTATTGAAGAAAAACAACTATTCATTACTCGTTTACTAACAGTTTAGGAACAGACTTGATATTGTGTTTACATTCAGCAGAGTCTAAATGGAATGTTATAGAGCTGATTATAATATGAATATTGGTTTGTTCGGAAAACAAAACCATAGATACGCTATAACACGTTCCAGATTATATTAAATGATAACACTAGTATAAAGAGATGAATATTACTGATATGGCAATGAATGTTTAGTATTCTGTTCGGATAATATCACGATGAAGAAAAATAGAGATGGAGAGAGGTGTCGTGTCCCGGTTGGAACGAAGCTCCTTTCGCTGTATTGTCATGTATTAAATAGGTATAATGGCATAAGTCAACGTTGCAAATATAAAATGAAATGAGTGCTTCTGTATCTTCCTCGCTCAATGTTTCACCTGTATTTACGTAATTAAGTGCATAAACTATTAAAAACATATATAGCCCATGCAAATTTATTGAATGTTATTCATTTTTTTATTTTATTTTTATCGGCATATAATTAAATAGTATAAATAAAATAATTATAAAGTGGCAATTATTAATTAATTACTAACTTTTTAACAGAACAGAGGATCTGTCAAAATTGACATTCCATTCCTTGATACATTGTAATTATTTTACGGAAACAAATTATTTTCCGGGATAAAAATCAATAAAACAAACTTATTTACCTACCGATTCCTCTTACATTTTACTCTTACGTTACAATTTCTGTAATTCCTACAAATTATAATTTTGATCCATTAACTTATTAAACCAATCCATTAACTAACCATTAACCAATTAACTAACCAAATCAAGCGAGATTATCGTAACTTCTAGAAGTTAAACTATTAGTTACTGATGATCCTGCATCAATAAAGCAGTTCCATTATTAACCCTTAACTAACCCTCGACTAGGGGACATTATGGACATAAACAATGAAGTAATAGCGCTAATTATGCTAACGGCTATTAGCGACGCGGCGTTGGTATATGCTAATAAGTATTATAAACTGCCTTTGACGTACAGGACATCAACGCGTAGTGCTAGTGTTCACCTTCGTATCACGCCGCACTCATCAGATAGTCGCCGGGCGTCGCATTGCCAGGGGTCGGCGACCGTGTTTGGCGGTGGTTCACTTGTCAGTGTTGCCAACGTTGTGAAATTAAAACGTAATTTTTCGTTAACACCAACAATAGTTAACGCTGTTTTTTTAATAACATTGTAATTATAATGTTATTTAATAACATCTAAATTATACAGTGATTATAATTTACTTTAATTGGGTAAACAACTGGCATTTCAACAGAACTGATTTTCAGTACCCGCCTTACCAGTTTTCATAGTTCATATTCGGTCGTTGGCCAGCGTACCTACTTTATAACGATCGCGATTATTAAGATGTCAAAAAGTATCATAACAAATGCGAATTTTACTGATAATTAGGTAAATATGAAGACAAAAAATCATGGAATACTTCCTCGAATTATGTTAAGTTTATTTCATTAAGAGGAATAATTAAATTATATTTCAGTAATATATACATTGATATGGATAATAGCT
This sequence comes from Calpodes ethlius, assembly GCA_018251375.1. Lineage (NCBI taxonomy): Eukaryota > Metazoa > Arthropoda > Insecta > Lepidoptera > Hesperiidae > Calpodes > Calpodes ethlius. The sequence goes on from DWPA01002293.1 coordinate 10,811, forward strand.
GCACATAGTAAATATATATTTATCTTGCTCCTAGATTTGACTGATAGAAAATATCATCAGGTAATAAGTGTGCATTGTACTCCTTGATATGTTTTCAATAACGAAGAAAACAATAAATATAAAATTATTAGTTCACTCGTGCATAGGCATTATTTTAATAACGTACTCGGTTCAAGATAGTCCGCGAGTCGTGATACATGTCTTGCGATTTAATTAACATCGGTGAGAAAAGCGCTGAGAAAATGAAAAGGATTCTGTAATAGTACTTTCGTTTCATTACTACCTGACTACATTAACATCCAGTGGCTTTAGTAAGAACTAGTCGGAAAATAAATATTCAAATCACGCTTATTTTCATATACATAACGCCTACTAGTGCGATTAGATATTTCCAAATGAATGGCTTTAACGGAAATTGACTATTTTCATGTACCTAAATAATGAATAAATAATTGTTGCCTATTTAAAACTGCTTGATTACCATATAGCTAATTAGGTGGTGTTATAAAACATTGTTGTCTAACGTTTTTTTAACGCATAGCTTCGGTTCGGGAAATAATCTGTACATTCACGGTAGTAGGTACTAAATAGAAGATTTAGTTCCTCTATTATCCCGCTACGTGGAGCTAATATCGCTTCGAGTAAAAAAATTAAATGTAGTTTTCAAGTAAATACTATTTCTACAATAAACAGCTAATGTTTTTTTTTATTATTATTATTAATACTATACACATTTGCACACTAGAATTCCCTGTTTCATTGTTGACATGGACAGCACATAGAGACAAGATAACACACAAAAAACTCAGACCAAGAAGAGAGATTTATACTCATCATTTCCTCCGTTTTAGAAATCGGACGCAGAATTAGGATCCTTTAAAAGTCGGTCCGTTGTGATAAACATTACAAGAGAAATACATTTTTCCAGTTTCAAATTACTGCCTCATTTATTATAGTTGGGAGAAATCACGAATGAAACTCCTAAGGACATATCTTAACAACTACACTATTTACCAAAACATTTTACGTTAAAGGCTTAAGTTTCGGCAATAATAAATTTCCAAGATTTCTTCAGTTACTCGCAGAAACCAAATTTAAATATGAATACTATTTTAAATCGTAATGCTTCATTAAATCGTTGCACCTTTAGCGGTATTTTAATAATAATAATTAGTAATTTATGTTATATTTCATGATTATGAAGGTTTTATTGAAAATGTTTGTACAAATGATTATTAATAAATCATTAGAATTTAAAATAGCGTTATTACTTAAAGTCCGTTTCCGCAACTGGCCACTTTAATCACTCATAAATCCACATTACCAAACACTTTTTTTATAATCTATCGTTTTACATTTTTTTTACACATCCCCGCACAAAAAAAAATAAACAGCTCCATGTAGAACGTAATATGGATATTATCAGTAGTATAAAGCCGATTAATTAAATAACACATTGTGAATGGTAACACTGGTATTCTAGTTCATTCGCCTATTTACTAAACACTGGCGGCCAAGGTGAGGGTCGGCCGCGAGACGTGCGAATCATCTAGCAATGCTAACAACCTCAACGTTTTGTTACAACACTAACTGATGTTATTAACGCTCAATGTAATTATCTAATTTTATAAAGGTAGCCGACGGCGGTGCCCGTATATGCCTTGATTAAATTCTGTCATAAGAATATAAACCTTCTATAGATAGAAATATAGGAATATTGATTAAATAGGGCCTCTAACCGATAGAATTTTTGGGGTACTTAATTGTAAGACTGAGATGAACTTATTGAAACAGGACGCGATTGATATTTAAGACTTAATATTTCGCAAACTTATTACTAAATAGAAAAATGATCTTCGCAAATCCATAATGAACTTGAAAGACTATCCAACAACACTCCACGGGGTAGACGAGAAAAAAAACATTTTTTACATTTCGTAGAGGTTTCTCAATTTTTTTTTTTTATTTTTGATTTTACCACTTTTAATTGTTATAAATACCCTAGCTGCATTATAGTTTTTCATTTCTATAGATATCTATAGTACGTTGCATACAAAAGGAAAGACGGACGGACAAATATGACGAAACCTTTCCGTTTTGTTTACGAAAACCTTAAAAAGAATAGTTTTAATTCATGATCTAGAAAAAATAACCATTCATTCAAGAGTAAACGAGCTCTTGGACCAGAAAACCAATATGGCTTTATATCTATAAAAATAAAATAATCTATCTATCTATCTTTAAAAATAAAACTGGTACAAGTCGCTCCGTTTCTTCATATACTTCTATGAATGGCCATTAAGCGCATCTCATGCCCATAAAAATAAATAACAATCGAGATAATTACTGCCAATCGCATCTCAACGGGCAAGCCCTGCCTTACACGATGTACGCAGTAGAATCTACGTACTTGTTCAATTTTACCCAAAACTCGACTTAAGTCAATATTGATCAACCGTTTCGAACACGAGTGCGAGATTATTGTGCGAAATACATGAATGGGAAGTTCTATTGAGACTTTGTAAACAGGAAATCAATTCCAATCTTTGAAAGCATTGCAAATAATAAAACTTTGGGTGACAATACAATAATTAATACGAACAATAGAAATGATATCATCAAGCTCTTCTAAGTAATTGAAATGGTCAAAATTTTCATAACTATCTCCCTGCTTCCTTCGCAATGCTTTGATAATACTTTTTCTTACCGATATCCTGATATCCTAGTTTATTGGGTTGAATAGACACTTCATAAAAATCGCAACTTAAATGTACTATCTTAGCAACCTTATTTTTCTTTTTTATCTTTTCTTTTTTTTCTTGTTTATGAGTATGGGTGACGCCTTTGATGGCAATGACCAAAGACAGTTGTAGCCACTTACCAGTTGAATCATGAGGTTTTTGTCGGTTATTTATACATATAAAACAAAACTTTCGTTTCATTGTTTCAGAATAATTTAGTGTAGTGAGCGGTCGTATAAAATTGTCATTCAAGTTGCATTGGTGCTTTGAGATAAACAAAACAATCACGTGCTCTCGCTAATGAATATTTAACGAGTGGCTCTCCGCCTAAATTAAACTGGCCCGTTTAAATTTTACTGAGTCACTGCATACATTGAGATATTGAAATTATGAATCATAAAAGATTACAAAAAATAATAAAAATATAGGTAATATATGTCAAATGTTAAAATAAATCAGCTAAAGCTAAAAGAAACGTTTATAACTAAGCCCAAGTGATGCAGTACCCAAGACACTGGCAGATTCTTTCGCTGTATAGCTTAGCCAATACGCTGAGCAGGAAAGGTATCTTGGGTCGCATGGCTTATGTTTCATCGTCTTATAATCATATATCTTTACTTAAAATTACGTATGTATGTAAAATAAAAATACCCAAACTTAGGTTTATTGGTGAAATATTATTTAAACAGTTTATTGCCAATAGAACTTAAAAACAAAATGTAATAACGATAGTATATTTCAAAGATATTAATTATAGAATAGATCTAAAAGGCAAAATATTATTAATACAAGCTAATACGATAGCACGTTGTTCATTATATTTGGTGATCGGGAATACCAGATAAACGTAAAGTGCACGGATTTTTCTATAAAATAGGTACCTTCTTCAATTTGATTTAAACAGATAATGCCAGTTATTAAGAGGTTTAATTGGAGGTTAAATAAGAGGTAATTAAGGTCATTGGCCTTCGCTGACATGCTACCCAGTTATAGTAGTAGCAGGGGTCTCCTTACCCCGCGGGAGACCAATATGCTGAACCAATTACCAACTAACCTTGTTCTGTCGTATTATTGGAGAAAGGCCATTATTTATGGAATCAAGTTGCTGGATTAAAAATAAATTGCGCGAGAAACTGATTTAAAAGTACTGCAGCGTTCAGTAAAATAGCTTTAGATATACGATAATATTTAATGGCATTCTTTTACTTAAAAGATTTTCTTTTCTTGAGCTTATTTTTCAACTCGGTAGATAAAAACAGAAAAACTTCGTAACGTTAAAAATAATGTGTATAATATGTGTAGGGAATCTTTTGTATCTACCCACTTTTAAGATTAATACAAGCACGTAGTTTGATATTATATATAGATGAAGTTTACAGAAGAAAAAAACTCAATATATAAACCAATAATATATCAATATAAAAAATGCTCAGTTTTTGCTCTAATGTACAATTAATTACAATGAAAAGTCATCTATGATATTTTTGACACGAGGTAGTGACAGTACCTATACATATTCATTGCTAACAGTAGCCTAAGTGGTACGAATGTGGGGGCGACAGTTTGAATTCTACATGCCTCTCTAATTTTCGAAAAGTGCGTATTACAAATTAATTATAACTTGCTTCGGTGAATGAAAACATTCTGAGGAAATCTGCACACCTGAGATTCCTCCATGATGTTCTCAAAATCGTGTGAAGTCAGCCAATCCGCACTTGACCAACGTGGTGGACTACTGCCTTTATCCCTCACATTATGAGGAGACCCGAACCCAGCAGTGGGACAGTTATAGGTTTTGATGATGTCGATGATAAGCTAACAGTTATCCCTCTTCTTTCCAGGACATGCAAGAAGTATTGGACGAGGATTCAGAGATGAGCGACTGGCTTATCGAGCGGGACTCCAAATCGGGAGTCGTCCTCCACGACAGATTGATGACTGATGCAGCTCTGGGCGCGGCGCCCATAAAGACAGAACACTCGTACAGCCTACACTCAGACGTTGAATCCTCGCCACCTTCACCACACCATACCAAAGTTGATGGTACGTATCTTCAAAAGCACTTGTATGCGAATGTCATACATTATAAAATATTTTAAGGTCTACTAAATACTGGTTTAAACGTAGGCTATAACTATACTATATATTACGTCTACAATTTCATAACGATTATTATCCAATATAAACTATTCAAGCGCTTGCTCGAAGGCCATGCCTCCGCTTTAGTTTGTAATTATCTCCCTGGAAGGATAAACCATGTAATAAAAAATTTAATAGTTACAAAAACGAAAACCATGCTTTTATTATGTTACTGCTCAAAAAAAAAATGGAAGCAGTGCTATTAACTTTTTAATTATATTATACTACTATTTAATACTAGGGTAGTAGAACTAACTACCTCTGCATTACAATTGTTTTAATACTGGAGATATTAATTATTTTGACATACATAACTAGGATTAAAGGAAAAAGCTGTCAATAATCGTAATGTCACGAGAATTACTTTAATTTTGTAACAAATT
>DWPA01002294.1:0-16071 GCA_018251375.1 Calpodes ethlius
CATTTCATGAACAGAAAATACATAACTAGCGACTATCCCCGACTTAGTACATGTACTATTAAGGAAAAAAAAGTAAATTCTAAGCAACTCGGTGATAACGCATTCTACTGGTGAAAGAATTTTCAAAGTCGGATGAGTAGTTTCGAAGATTATCTCCCACAAACAAACTCACTAATCATTATCTTTTCATAATATAAGTATAGATATATATTATATATATTTATTTATATATTAACTTACTGTGGCCATCCTTCTCCAGTCTGCACCGCGAACAACGTCAACATGGCGGACGCGACGTTGTCGTAGTGAAAAGACTGCGTCGCCCAAGTTCGCCTACTGACGCGCGGCAGCAAGCTGTTCGCCTCGTAGACGAAATAATAACCTCTGGAAAGGTAATTAGGTTCATATTAACTTGTTAATTACATGCCGTGGACAGTCTTGAACGTGACAATTGAGTTACTTCGAATATTTAATATAAATACTTAACAAAAATTTAATCTTATATGACCCTGCTACACCTGCGTTAATGTTATTGTCAACGGCAACGCCTCTATGCGCCATATTTAACGCGTTAAAATTAAAGTTATTTCTTTGTTATATTAATAGAGCTATATAGAAACTTTACTTCTCGATAATTTTTGTGTCTTTTAACACATTAGTTAGTGCGCTAAACTATTGGCCACATCTACTTAATGTAATGCTTAGCGTGTTGATTAACGCGTTAAGAGTCTGAATTGGCAGTATCACAATATAGATGAGCACATAAGAAATAGAAATGAGGGCAAATATTATATACAGTAAAGATAAAGGTACTTACTGGCAGTCTTCAAAAGTATTCTTACTGATATCGGTGCAGTGAAAAAATTTACCATTAAAAAGTTGAACCGCAATTACAGCGAATATGAATTGAAACAATATGTACACTATGAGAATGTTAATGACATTTTTCAAAGAGTTCACAACACAGTCAAACACTGCTTTTAACTTTGGAACACGTTTTATAGTTTTTAAAGGTCTGAGCACTCTTAACACTCTTAACGATTTTATTGTAGATAGATTCTGTCCCGCGCCCTTTTTTACACCTCTGTAACAAAAAATGTGTATTATTAACAAAAAAAATAGAATTCTTCATTGTCGTACTAACGTATGCATAATATATGTTTATATGTACATAAACAAATAACGTCACACACTCATAACCTCACAATAACGTTCATCCTATTGGATGTACATAAACAACACACAAAGTTTGGAACACACACACCCAGACAAAGAACAGAAATTTAAAATCATCATTCGAATTTCTAGATGGCTGAGAATAGAACAAGTGAGTTTGATATGGTAACAGTTGTGTCATAGGAATCTTCAACAGTCTCATTGTATCTCATTGTATTCTATAAATTTACTGTTTGTACACCCAAAGAGATGGGGTCTTTCTTTTGAATGTGTCTTCTGTTAACTTGTGCTATTAAGTCTGTCTAAAGTATGTATATAATTTTGCAATTGTTTCCTATAATGTGTAAAGCGTATTCTATCATATTCTGTTACAATTGATAATAATAGGTGATTCGTGCTACTGCGTACTTGTATTTTTAAGTATTTCTTTTCTTACTGTGATCGTCAATGTTGCAATTGGAGAAAAGAATTTGTTATCTGTTAGAGTAGACCAGAATAATGAGACCGATTCGACATATGCCGAATTGCTTCTGTCCTAATGGGGAATATGAGTGTGTGCGTAAATGTATTTTGTATGGCGTATCTGTATAAAAGTAAAATGTTAAACCTGAAGAATAAAATGTATAAAATGACATACCCGATCTCAAAACCGAAGCTGACTAGGGCGCAGATAACGACAGCGGCGTCCATAATGTTCCACAGGTCGCGGAGATACGCGCCCGGGTGGAACAGTATGCCCAAATCGACTATCTTCAACAACATCTCCACGGTGAACACACCCGTGAACGCGTAGTCGAAATAATTCAGGACTTTATTCCTGAAAATATTACATATTTTGGTTTTATATCCAGCGTATTTTTACCCCAATGATGTATACAGATCCAACTTTAATTTAACTAAAACTTTAAAAATATTTCGGAAAGAAAATGTTACAATTCAAATTACCTGTAATTATTTTCATCTACGGGATCTTCAGCCGCTAAAGCCACAGAACTCATACATATAACTAACATGATAAAAAAATCAAAATATTTTAGATTAACTACCCAGTGTGCGCCTCGCCTTATTCTGAAAAGAAATGCGTTATGTAGTATTCAAAATATAGTAACATTTTTTTTAATTTAGTTGTAAATTTTTATGCGTAGAAAACATTCAAAAACATTTTGTACATATTACAATCTAGCCTGGTCGTAGAATAAAAAGAAGAATAGTCAATGACGCAGTTTTCTAAACCTATAGAAACATATTGTTTGAAAAGACAGTTTTATGGGTAGTGATGTTGATAGCATTACATAAGAAACACAAACGTCGAGTGTATATTCCAAAGAAATAGTTACTTACGGATTAGTAGGTGACAAAATAAACATGGACGAGTATGGCAGCATTGGTTTTGGTCCATCTGTTATCTCTTCTTCCTCTTCTTTTTTGGCCTCTTCTTTCTTTTTATTCTGGAAAATAATTTATTATTAGCCACTATTGACACAAAATTTATCTTTATCTAGATTTTTTGCAATAAAAAACAATGTATTTGCACGAGCCAATTGATTTTGTGATTGTGGTTAGTGTTGCTAAATATCTGCATCAGGTACGTCGCTGAAACATTCGTTAGTTCATTTCCAAGTAGTTTCTTTTGAATCGAAGAACCTGGTGGACTTTACAGCGTTTACAGCTTCACGCTTACAGAATTCCGTTGAATACAACTCGCTGCTTTAGAGAAATGTTCTTTTACAGCTAAATACAACTTCCTGAGCGGTTTAGCTCGAATATCTTCTTGGATTTTTCCTACTACGCATGGCTCCTCTGAACGGGGACTCAATTTACCAAAGTACTTTTAAGGTTTGGCAAATTTAACATTTTAATATTCAAAATTAAGTACAAATAAGCACCAAATATAAGAAAGATACGTTCAAAATTTCGTAAACCAAATTTTGACAAAATAAATTCTAATTTACTAAGAAACAATGAGCTTATAAACTTATGTATTAAAGGTTAAAAAATATATTTATATTATTGGATTTCTGTGTCAAAAGAGTCTGTTTCATACTAATAAAGTTACAGACATGATTACTCACTTAAAAAACGTTATTAATTGCATAATATTTTATTGACTTAAATAGCAAGAGATTATTACAAAAAACAACATACATATGTATATGTATGTATCATGGATTGTACTTCACGATTATAAAAGTTTATAATCTCATTGTAACATGCAATATTCGATCTATCGTGATATCGAATAGATATTTATTTCGGACACGTAAAATAATAAAACAACTATCGTATCACATCGTAAAATTCAACAAAATTAAATACCAATTCTAATAAAACACTGATGCATCTATACTTAGTAAATATAGACGTTATATTTTACGTCTATCAACATTCGGCCCACAGAAGCAACATTGATCTTCATTTGGTTTTCACTTAAAATATTGTTAATTCGAAAATACAATTTTGGATTACAATTTAAGTGTCTGTAGAATTTGTAAAAAGTGTTATAAGTTGTAATCTAATTTGTCTCATTATCGATTTTTAATTTCTTTTTTTACTTCTACTTTATCGAACTCGAATTTCAATTAAGAAAGCTTTGTGAAGTAAATATTTGTCAATAAAATAATACCGTAAGTTATCGTAACAATTACAGTTACTTCTTATATATCAATGATAAGTAGTCTATACAGTTACTCAGAACTTTTGGATTTGGTATTGCAAGGATATAAACTAATAAGGACTGCTAATCGAAGTGAGACAAATTAGTTTCCGATAACCCATATTTTAAGTTGCCAAAACCAATGCGCACGACAAGCACAGCATATTACGACCACTGAGCTTCTTTTACCTTCCTACTTGCTTGCGAAGAACAAATGTCTATTTCAGGTAGACTTCCATCCAGCGCATGCAATGCACCCATCTCTTTCCGCAATTCCTAATCATCCGAAATAGAGGTTGTCGCATCAATTACAAATTTGATATGTTTACTTTCAATTTAACCATTATACCAATCGCATGTTACTTTTGGTGTAATGTTAACGGTTTTTGATGTTGATTTATTTTAACTTTTGCAAGAATGTGCCAATGAAGCGAACAAACTACTTACTTGTTGCTGTTTTTCCTTATCTTCTTCTTCCTGTTCCTCCTCAGCGGCTGTTAATTCCTGGAATGACATAACACCGACATTTACACGAAAGCAGCATATTTTACAGGGGAGCGTTTACATAACAACATCGTCATCACCTCACAATGTATGCTGTTTTGGGGTTTTACCTTAATCGATCGATTGACTGACATTACCTTAAAATGTTTCTACTTTATTATTTTCTTCAGATCGATTAAAGCAAATTCCAAGACTGATTGCCAAAGCACGTACCTGAGCATTCGCCAAGTTGTCGACGGCGATGGCAAGAAACACGTTTAGAAGCGTGTAGTTTCCGAACAGCACCAGAACAACGAAGTACAACGAGTAGACCATCCCTTTCTTTATTCCACCTTGAGATTGGATACCATCATACATAACTTCGTTCCAATCTTCGCCTGTTAGAATCTTGGAAACACAAAATAGATAGATTAGTTTTGAGATACAATATGATTGAATCAGGAAATGGTCTAATTAATATTTAGCATAATACAAAGGACCTATTCATAATCATAAGAAATATAAGGGCATTTAATATTATGTATTTACCTGGAAGACAGTGAGTAGCGCGATAGGAAAGGTATTGAAATTTGTCTCTGGCGTGCCATCCTCAAAGTTGAACTGGCCTCCGAACAACTGCATCCCGAGCAGTGCAAATATAAGAATGAACAAGAATAGAAGGAACAATAATGAGATAATAGATCTCATTGAATTTAGAAGAGATATCACAAGATTCCTTAACGATGCCCAGTACTTTGTAACCTGTAATTAAATACATATTGTTAGAATAATATTTTATTTTTTTACATACAATGTACAATTAAATTAAATATCGAACCTATTATTTCTTAGTAAAGGAAATTAGATATGGATTAGTTCTGAGGCTTGAAAAGCAGAAACATTATTACAGAAACTGCTTTATCACAAATAATATCCCGAGTGGCAATGTTCCTTCCTTCTAACAAATAATATATTAAGTTTTCTCGGCTAGAGTGAGGAAGACAATATTTGTCTTAGTTTAAATTTAACATTAAACGTATCTTACCTTAAATATCCTTAGTAGTCTCAAAGCTCTGAGAACTGAAAGACCAAAAGAACCACCCTTGACTTCCGACCAGACTACTTCAAAGATGGAGGCGGATATTACAACACAGTCGAACCGATTGAACGAGGACTCAAAATATATACGTGGTCCTAATGCATACATTTTCACCCACATCTCCATCATAAACAATCCCAAGAACACAAATTCGGCATAGTCTGAAATCGAAATGCAAAAATTAAATTTTCAGAACAAAAGTAAATAGGTAACAATTGGTTTAGATACAGGAACATTATTGAAGAAGTAACTTACATAAAAACGAGGTAAGCCATGGCGGTTGCCCATAATGTTCGACGGCGACGCATATCGTGTTGAAAAGCACCAAAACTATAACGAACCAGTAAAACCACTGAGTTTTCACTGTGTGCCGGATCCAAAAGCGAAACCTCTTCTCCGCGCGCCAGAAATCCGCGCACTTGCCGGCCGAGCGAGATTTGCTTTTGAGAAAACCTGTACAAATACAATCGATATTAGAAATAGAATAAAACTCTTAACTAAATTCTGGCAATTTCAATCAAGTTACAAAACAACCAGTTACCGTAATTTTTAGCTAAAGGGCAACTACAACATTCGACTAACATAATCTAGCATATTTTACACCGAGTTACATTTACCAATTCGGCATTCCCAGTTGTGTGAAATCAGAATGTCAATTATTTTAAATCCTGATCGACCAATTAGGTTGGACATTCCAGGCGGTATCGAAATACCGTCAGGGTTGTAATTTGAGATTCCCTTCACATAAATCTTCAACAGCCCACCCAAGGGACAACCTACCATGTTACTTATGAAAATTATTCTTACATGTTACGTTTCAAGGTAACTTTAGTCTTATATTATATTTTTCACTATACAAGCTAGGGACCAAGGATGGCAGGTACGAAAAACAGACTTAGCATAAATCAAAAAAGGTATTTCTAGGTAATTCAAAATAAACAATGTGTCTACATGATGGTTGTTATAAAGGGACCGGGGTATCTATTCCTAAATCTAGGGCTAGAACTATTCCGACTACGTAGAAGATGAAAAGGAATATTCTACCAGCATCACGATTGATCCCATACCTTGCTTTTTCTTTGGAACTGTAAACAACCAACACACAAATACAGTACGTGTACGGAATGAAGATGGATGAATAGAGGTATACCTATAGAATTAAGATAGATAAAAGTTATAGTACTCTCTTCATGCAACATTCATAACTGGTATAGTTTGTATAACATATGAACTAAATGAATGATTGGTATCGCTACATGTTCTTCATTTCAAAAAGTTCTTAAGTAAAGAGTATTGGGTAAAATCTATGTATACGAAAAGAGGATATTGTTAAATTCAGACTAAGCATAGTAAGCTAAAATGTACAAGAGCCGATTAATTAATAATGGCTGAGAAATTTAGAAAATCTATAGTACCTGTAAACTAAACCTAAATCTATTCTCAATCCTTATTATAAAGAAGAAAAAGGTCATCCGGGTATAGACGAAGCATGTATCAGATTTTAACATATTAATTAAACATTGCACAAGACTCACGCAACGCGTAAATTTCATATTGATGAGTAATTACTGACCGTCATCCCCACAATCCTCATCCTGTTCCTCTTCTTCTGTGTCAGTGCTTTTACTCTTTCCCAAGTTTTTTAATTTCTTTTTTGCTGCTGCTCTTCTCCGAGCTAAAATTTACGAAAATATTATCAATAAAGTTATGTATGTAATTATATTGGGCAATAACCATTTTTAAACTTTAGGCAATATAACGTCAATGTTCTATTAAACCTCACCTTCCATTATGTGCATTTTTTCTTCTTCTGTAGTTCTTTCTTCATGTAAAATAACTTCCTCTGTAATAAAAAGCAATGAAAAGAAATAAGGAATACGTAAAGACGGATCATGTGACTTTAAAAGCATAAATGTACTCCTTTTTCATACACTTACCTGCTTTACATATCCACTCAACATAACCATTAAGTTCTTTTTCTAATTGTTGTTGTCTTCTTAACTTAAGAAATTCTTGCCTATTTTCTACTTTCTCTCTTTCTTTAGCGAATTCACTGTAAAAATAGCACCTCATAGCTGTAATACGCTGTGATAAGTTACGAGCAAAATACAATCATTTTTATTCTACAATTAAAGTACATGTACTAAGAACTACGAGCACTGAAAATATAAAATATATGAGCATTTAAACTCAAATAACATTAGTATTGATCTTAATACTATTACACCATCAAACGAATACTCCGTCAAGATTTAAATGGATCATGTATAATACATGATCATGTATCATAATTAACTGAAATCTTAAAGTTACTAAGTCGCCGTTTAAGGTATAACCAAGGTGATTGTGTATAAGATCGACAATAGAAAATTTACATTAAGCAGTTTAAATTTGACATTTAGTGTGTAAAATGAGCAAATATTTTAATATCAGTTTTAAGTACGCGATACTTGATTAACAAATCGTATTCAACAAGAAAACGGGTGTTAAAAAGGACTTATTTCTTACATTACTGTGATGAAAGCAATATTTTAAATAAGTTACCTTTGTTTTTATTTTGTTGTTAATTATTACTTTTGTTACTAGCTTAGCTTATAATTGTAGCTTATAAAAAGTTAAATGGATACTTAGCACAGATTGTAGTTCGAGCTTAATAACTTGTAGCGGTATTATCTATTAGTATTCATAAACATAGAAAATATAACAGAAGTCATAAAGATAACTAATGAAGGATTAGCGTCTTGTTACACAAGCTCACAACCAGCTGATTATATCAGACCTGCTTCTGTTATCCAGTTTATATATCCAGTGAAGTCTTCATTAAACATTTTTCGAGCTCTTTCCTTTTGATACTGAGCCCTACGCTCTACGCGCCCTCTTTCGTTCGAAAACTCTCTGTACATTTCAATTTATAAGCAAAAAATAAAGATATGCAATACAAAACAATAAAAATAGAGGCGATTGAAGCTAACAGTATAAATATTGTATTAACTCACCCACTAAGAACACCGAGAACTAAGTTGAGCATAAAAAATGAACCCAATATTATAAGGGGTACAAAGTAAATCCAGTTGAATGTACTACCTAAAGCGTCATTTGTCTGAAATAAAGAAAATATTGTTTTAAATACAACAGTTACAGCGACAAATTTTAAATATAACAAACATTAAGAGGTTAAAGGATGGTAACCAAAATAGTTAGTGTTTTTATTTACCATTCTTTAGTAAATATAAGTGAGGAAAGGCAGCGTTAAGGTAAAATGCATTATAACATAATTTTCGTTTTAAATATATTTTAGTTATTGTTATATAATTAATACTTATTCGAAATACTTTAAGAAAACAAAATTAAAGGAACAAATCAATTTATCTCATGTTTTATCCAAACTTCAAAATTTGTATGTTATTTATTGAAAACTATTGCCATTAAAAGGTTATCACATATTTTTATCGTACGAACAACGTCATCTATGAAAATGAATAAATATGTACGAAATTAATGCCTACTATAAATAGTATTAATCTGTATACGAATATAAACTAATCGGAAAAGGACGTGTCCAATAAGATAAACGTATAAGTTTAAAACCAACCCAATAGAGGATGGCGGTCCAGCCCTCCATGGTAATGCACTGGAAGACGGTGAGCATAGCGAAGCCGATGTTGTCAAACGACGTAATACCCTTGTTCGGCCCCTCCCACTTCTCCAGACACGTGCTTTTCTCGTACTCACACACGTGCGCACCGTACGGCGCTAGCGTTTCATTGTCCGCATTGCACGGTGTTGCACTGTCGCCATCATTTACTATTTCACCTGAAATAAGCGTTATTTATCAAATGCTGTAAAGGAATGTATTGCTGTATTAATCACGTTGTCAATGATAACGCTTTTCCCATTTACAGCCAAAACATAAATAGACAATATATTTGACAAAGTTATAAACAATCCTAATCGCTTCATCAACAAAGCTGTCGTCAGAAAACTTTTAATTCTGATCAAAAATAATTAATAGTGGCTGCAAAAAGACAGATATTGCTTTAGCAGAGCAAACAAACAAAGTGGTTTTGTGTTTGAATCTGACTTTCACTGCAATTATTGCACGAACGGAAACTAGGTCAACACTTTTATTTATGTCAAGCAGCGCGAACTCATATTTGCGGAACAATGTCCATAAAGTTCGATAGCATTTCTTTGCATAACTTGTTTGGAATGCAGTAAGTTCTGCGTCGTCGTCATTTCTTTTTCAAACATACCATTTTACGTTGTTCCAACTTTTATGCTTGCTTAGTAACTTATATCTTTATGAACATCTTTATATTGTTGTACTTTCGATGTTGCTTTTGTGACTAATTTTATTAATGTCTCTGACTTTAGATGTATTTTAATTGAAAGAAAAGGCTAATAATATGAGATTATTGTGGAGTAACTGGAATTTTGTATATACTTACTAATATCTTCTAAGCTATAACAAGTCTTATGCAGAGCCCCAGAATAAAACTCGAGGCCTATAATGGCGAATATGACGATTGCGAAAAGAACCAAGAGACCGATCTGTAGCAACGGGGCCATCGCCTTGATGATGGACTTCAGGACCACTTGCAGACCTGCACACATTGACAGTTATAATACAAGAATATAAGCAAATAAGAACCTGAAACTTGTGTGATGATATTTTAAATGTTGATGTAACAATTTTAAAATGATTATTATGATGTCGTTTACAGAACGCACTGTAATAATCTTAAACGTATGTATTATTTATATATTTAAAATAGTTTTTAATAATGATGATTTACTAAATTACTCAGATTTTAATTCAAGAAGTTGAACGCAACTTTATTACAGAGTAACTACAAAGAGATTTTGAAATGTAGATACAATAGTGTTTTTATAACTAGTAAACAATGGTTTCAACGAAGAACTAAACTAAACATGTGTTTGTTAAATCTGGTAATATGATTTTAATAGTTAACTTTATACGATCTGTTTAAGCTTTATGTTAAAGCTGCGTACCTCATACACATAGCGCTGATATCGTTGGCAAGGTGGTATGAACATAAAATCGTATGAAACGAATTTTTCTGTTCTTTGTAGATGAGATGTTGTACAATAATCTGTATGATATAATTATGTGGACAGGAAAGTACGAAGTAAAGCATAGTAAGTAGTAAGTTACATTTCAAGATACAGAGTTAGTAAAATCTATGATCAATTAGCGACAATACATCAAGATGAAAGAATCAAAAGTTAACGTGCACAATATAGATTGGTCAGTACGCATAATGGTAGGAACACTGTTGCATACATTCCAGTAGTATTGATTTGCAAAAGAAAAATAGTTATACAGTAAAAATGTTAACATTCTTGGAGAACATATTTTAAGCAAATATTTAATGAATGAAAAGTAATAAGTACATATTTCAAGAATAAGTAAGAATCGAGATGTATATTGTATTCTACGATCCCCGATAATGGTCCTTCGAGCGGCAACTAAATAATTTAAAATGAGTATAAAACTGTTAATGCTGTAAATAGGATTTATAGTTTTTTAAACAATTTTGGAACATAAAATATCTTTAAACATTTTTCTTTTACTCTGTGGAATGCATGCTACAGTCAGTGCTAATGGAAACTACGGTGCTAATCTATGAATATTCTAAAACTCACTAGGAACGCCCGATACTAATTTAAGGGGCCTCAGCACCCTAATGGCACGCAAGGTCCTGAAGTCGACGTCGGGCGCCATCCGCGGCCACTGCGTGATGATACTGCCAAACATATCACTCGATACTATAGCCTGAACTAGCAACTAGCTTAATATAAACTTACTACCAGGAATGTGCTCATAATGACAAAAAATAACCAATAATGATTTCGTTTCCTGTGACAGTCATACAACGTTTACAGCGATTGATTCATTAGGTATTCGTTTTATGTTATTAAGCACAATCCCTTGTCTCTCATACAAAATAATTCACTAGCTTCACTCTACTCTAATTAAATATCATTTAAATATCTAATTAGTTACATCGTTAACAATTAACTAATCACACGTCAATTTTTACGAACTTTAATCTAAATGCGTCGTTTATTCACACATAAATAATCATTTATCTAATCGCTTACTTATTAGCTTTTTATATTTAAAAAAACACCTACACAAAACACAATATAGCAAGTCTTAAACTATTGTGCAACATGTAAGTAACCGAAATTCAAATTACATTTTCATAATAATAATAACAATAACCACAAAATATTCAAAATCACGCATCACTAATATAAAAATGAGATTTCTTGTAAGTATCATAATTAATTCTACGATCTGTCTCTAAAGATGTAAAAATTCTATTTTCAAAACTAGCCATATTTATTATCTACGTCAAAAAGGTCGATCGAAAATAGGTATCTAGCGAGAATGTTCTATACAATATAACATAAAGTAGTTATTATGTGAACTTTTCGCCAATTACTGTGAATTACTTGGTATCCGCGAGACGAGCTTCAACGGTCGGAGCACTCTGAACGAGCGCAGCATCCGCAGGTCAACATCCACGTTGTATTCGGCGAAAATCGTCATCGACCTAGTTTTTAGTCATCGAATATTTCAATATTGTATATTGTCTAATACAATTCATGTCCTACACTGTTTTATAACTAAACTTTAGGACTTTGGCCAAATCTCTTGTACATTTTACACTTAGACGTACAATGATGATGATTTTTTTTTAATAATCGGATTTCATGTAATTGTATGTGATATTGAATGCAAAATGATAGGCATATATAAGTTATACTTACCCAGTTAATACAACGAAAAAATCCATGATGTTCCAAACGTTTCTAAGGTACGACCCTCTGTGTAAAACAAAACCTAAAGCTAATATTTTTAACGAGGCTTCTACGCAAAATATTCCTAAAAAGTACTTCTCGGTCACTTCCTGTAACAAACAGAAATATAATATTTAACACAGAACTTTACATATTACGTTTTACACTTACATTATCTTTACATTAGTTGTAAGTTCTTTCTTTAAGAAACAATCTTTGTTTTTTATTAATATGAAAGTAATTACAAACTAACATAGATTTATTTGATAAGGAAACTAGTCTGAACAGAGGTACATTTATTTTTGAGATCAGTTAGAAATCTATCTTTATTTGTTTGAAGATGGTAAAATTCTCTTACGTTCGAATATGTCATGATGTTGAAGAGTACTAGATGTCTATATAAATAACATTAATCTACAGGTTCATAGGTTAAATGAAATTAGTCCAGTACTAATATCAGGATAATATACATTTCCGAATTTAAAAATATAAATAATCTACACAATAAAATCGACTGTAGAGAAAGTTATTTCATTCACTTATGACCTGCAGTTAGAGTGCTAATGGTCACCAGATTATCACTTCCTACTTACCATCAGCCCGATCTACTTATTTGTCGACTAGTTACATATCGAAATAGATCTTATCTCTGAAATATCTTTACTTATCTTAGAAATATGGAAGATTAACTTTAAACTTAATTGACTTTTTTATTCAGTCGATTTACAACTGCTTTACTGACTAACGCTAGACTGCAAGCAGTTCTGCTGACAGCACACTATGCAATAAGTTACTTTATTCACACATTTTTATGTTAACAGCCTGTGAAATGACAGATAACTTTTGCAATCATGAGTAATCAGTACTGACTACACACATCACATGCAAAGCAGCTTTTTGTCCAGTACCGCGATTAAAATACGTGCAGTATACCTATTGCAGGGCTAAATAAATGTAAGGACGTGATAATAATTTAGAAAAATAGAAAATCCCACCAGCATGTATGGGTTTTCATACAACAAACCTAGTAAAACAAAGGGAACTAGGATAGACAAATAGATTTACGATAGAAATCCCTAACTCTTAGGTTTCAGCTGGGTAATAAGGAATGCAGCGATAAAAAAACCGTTAACATCAATATTTAAATTTGTTTTAACCCGAGTAAAAAAATCAGCTGGACTCAATGTTAAAAGACATAAATTTTATATGCAATTTCATACAAAGTTTTGAATACATTCCTAATTCCTTACTAAGTTAAATTTACGATGAAATAGTAAAAAGCGTAGCGAGGTAGAATCTTTAAAGTGTTTGCACTAAAGTCTGAAGTGTAAAGTGTAAATCTCCCTTGTTGATTGGACCGGAATGTCCACTGTGACGGAAAATTACGTTGAGCTGAGATATTTCGGCAGCGCTGCGTGCTAGGCGCTTATATTTTAAAAATCTATTTGGAAGTCGACTGCCGGGAGGTATTTGTGAAAGCAAAAGCCTTAAAATCAAGTTATAATTTTATAACGTCAGCATGCGACTTTGTTAGCTATTTTATGAGAACAGGCATACAGCCTTTGTCGTACCTAAAACTTAATAAAGGAGGATAACTAAACTATAACGCGCACAAGAAAATGGAACATATAAATTAATATATCGTTTATATAACAGGCGGTATTTTTAAACGAATAACCAGAAATATTTTCAACGAGAATATATATAAAATATCTATTATGGAGTTTTCGTAATATATGACAGATTTAGTAATAAAAAAATGAATAAGATTTTTTTTTCTAAGACTCTGTACTGAATAATTTTTTTTATTGTTATCTGGCATAAACCTATATTTTACAATAATTAATCAACATTAGACCATGATCTAGTTAAATCTAATTTTAGTCTAGTAAAATCTGACCATAATAAAATCAAGTCATTACATTTTAAAGTACATAAAAGTTTAATAAATAAAGATTGATTGTTTACGTATTTTTCAAACTAAAGGGTAATCGTTTCTATTTATTACTGAGGATCGCAATTTCAAAGAATTCCATTTGAAATTGAACTTGCAGTATGGCTTCGCATGACCTGATTTATTTAATTCCGTAGCCTATCTATAATAGTACACTCGTTTACTGGTGGACTATAGGAAAAAGTAATTTGCAAGCAATTATGTCATCGAAAGTCCTGTCTTTTTATTGCTAGTTATGTTCAAATTCAACGTAATTCATTGATTCTTTTTCAGTTTGTAATAGAAAAAATATTACTAAGATTAGTTCGTCTATTGTATTTTCGTAGCGCTATTTTAAATAATCACAGATTTTGTGCCTCACGCGACTATTGAGCACATTGAAAATGGTTTTATGGAATTTGAAAAAATATTATCAAAAAGGTTTATCTTCAAATTTTGATGTCATTTTTCGTTTCCAAAATATCGAGCACCAAAATCAAAATTTCTGGATGAATTGTTTTTTTTTTTTCACTATTTTTGCGATAACTTCTTTTGTTTTTCACTTCCTTAAATATTTCTGTGGCATCTTACAGCTCTTATAAATACGCGTCTTTTGAGCCTTTTTTAAATATCATATCTTCACATCTTTACGAAATATAAGGGAATCATACTTTTTCGTTATATCGGAACCTATACTGGAGCGAACAAAAGACATTTCACACGTCAACATACTTGTTATATCGTGCACCGTTTTAAAATACAATTTTCCGTTATTGTGTTGCGGGAAGAATGACGTGACAGGTGAAAATTAACTTAAGTATAGTAATGACAGTTTTTAATTGTTAATTTTTATTTATTCTAAAGTAAATCTCACGTACTAGGCTACTGATAATATTGTTTGATAATTACCAGATTCTGTGCTAAGATGGTCTTATCGCCGTTGGGCAAATGCTCCTCCAGCGCCAGCACCACGCAGTTGGCGATGATGGTAACCAGCACCGCGTACTCGAAGGGTGGCCACTCGATGATGAACTTTGTATACCTGGAAATAGAGTTGATATACCATATATTAGATTGCACATTAGGTACTTATATGATGACGAAACAGAAGTGATCTACAAAGTGTGCGAAGGATATTGGGTTGGTTGACCAGTTGGGGAATACATTTAATCTGTGTTTTTATCCATTCTAACCACATTATATTGAGTGTGTGCTCATTTGTTTATATATGTTGTTAATACTAGTATTATTAGCTTATAATTATGCTAAACCTTGAAGGACCAATTAATACGTGTTGTTCTTTTCGCGTTCATAATTTTTTTATCAAAACTTGGTGAACTCTGAAATAACCGTTAGTTCTCAACGATTTTTAGACGTATAACGGTGTAAAATTTTAGTTACAATGTAATTCAGTTCGTTTTTTGTCTTCGATATAGATATGGTTAATAATAATAATTATGTATGACAAATGCTCACACACTCATTTTCCCTACTACGATTCTGTATCGCGAATGGCATGGACTATACAATTACCGGGTTGTTGACCATCACGACCGGGTTCCTTTTTTACTTTCGCATAAACCAGGGTAGCCATCTTCATTTGCAGATCCACTACCAATTAGGCAATGGGGTCTCAAAATGTTGATGATTCAAATTAGTTTCAAGATTCTGAAGATACAATAACAATTAAAAGTAAAAGAATGTACAAAGCACCCGGAGCGGTATCACCTGCGGAATCACATATTTCTGATGTTTAACAAAGGGCTATTTACTAATTTTTGAAAACTAAACCATAAAAGTTAAATTTGTTTAATTTTAATAGGCGTTTGTATAAAAAAATATAAAAAAAAATATTATTTGTATAATCTGCCAAAATCTTACTTTGAACAATATAAC
>DWPA01002295.1:0-16070 GCA_018251375.1 Calpodes ethlius
CATGATAATCTTCGTAATTTATAACGCGTTAGAATATAGATGTGGCATGGAATGGAAATGAATAATATTAGCCATTGTGAAAAAAATGTTTATTAATATTTTTTTTTTATTTGTAATATCTGAATTATGTATTTGTTATGTGTTTACTTTTTGCATAAGTAGGTTTAAGTCAAAATGACATAGCTACTTCACAGAAAAAAACACTTTGTATTGTTATTTCAATTATTTAGACATTCATGCTTCTCAAATATGGAGGTTAGTGTTCTATTACAGTAATAAAATTATTTATCACCAAAAGACTAAAAGTTGTGGATAAAGATTTGATTAGAGCACATACTTTTTATAGTTTCGTCCATGTGAAGCTGAAAAGACCGTTAAGGACAACAGAAACTGTCCGTTACAAAATAGTTTTTAAAGCGCTAATGCCAGAAATTTATCTATATTAACTGTTTTAGGTAATCCATGTATTTCACTATAGTGAATATATTATAAGTAGTTCCATTGTATGAAATAATTAAGTAATAATAAAAACGTAATCCAAATATAGGAGATAGAAACCTAACTTGGCCATATCGGAAATTAAAATAAAGTAAATTTACATTACGATAGACGATGTGTAATATATTTTTCATAAGGTTCCGTTTTCCATTAAGATACGAAGAAAATAACTAAACGTGTTACGTTTACATTATTAATAGCTTTTGACGTATATAGGTAAATTATATGATTTTCCCATCCATCAAACCGAATTATTATGAAGCGTCACGGCAACTTGATTAATTTCGAAGACATTAAAGTTGTCGTGTCATTATCACGTGCTTTATTACATAATTAATGTGACATAATATACGAAGTGTTTTTTAAATTTTTCTTTAACATGCCTCAGTTTAAATAATTTTACGCTAGCGGTAAAAATACTTGTAATTTTAATTATTGAGGATGCTCCTTCTAACTATTTTTAAAAAACATGACGAAACATGAATCTTAATATAGCTCTTCACTTGAACAAACTAAGCATATTCTCTTTTTAAAATCAGCCATAAATATATTTTTCTTATTTCGTTTACAATGTTAGGTACACAGCCACACTTTTGTTCGTGGCTAGCAATATTACATCTGTACTCTTAGTTGGAGAGCGTTAAGTAATTATAAGTACTTCATTAATTATGACTATTTTTGTAGGTCGTTGCTAAGTTTTCTGCTAGTAAAAAAATAAAAAAATCTAATCGCAGTTTAATTCGGTAGTCAAGTTTAGACATGATTGTGAGCGAACATTGAACGGACGTTCTCAATATTATATTTTACCTTTATTCTTAAATTAGTCGTCTTGCAAATATTATCAAGATGTAGCGCTTGTTTAAATTGTACCTCTTAATCTATTCATAGACTATAGATAAATAATTGAAAATGTTAATAAAAAAATGTCGTACACAATCAAATTTCTCGTGGTAACTCAGTAAACTTTGGCTAGTTCCTGAAAAAGAATAAGCCATGAACTGGTGAACAATATTTTACACGTTTAACTGATAGGACTATTGTGATAGAATTACGTTTCATGTCTGGTTGTAATTCGCATTAGCAATGTACAATGCCACTAACAACGGCGAGAGCAGTCGATGGATCGTATTGTGGCTAAAGAGTTTCAACCGACGTATTGTGTTGTATTGTGTACAGAAACCGAACGGTTGAGTTTACATTGCGGTTGGTAGATTGACTATGGTCATGCGTTATATATTCATATATTTTATATCAATAGCAAACAAGCTTGCTGTGCCACTTTCCTCTACCGTCCATGTACATCTATGACAATCTTCGAATACGACTGAAAGAGAGATAGCAGTCAGTTAAGAAGTCCGAAGAAGAAGAAGAGTGAATAGGCTCTTTATAAGTCAGTGCGCACAACATCATAGACTACATCGCCACTTACAATCAGGTGGGATAGTAGTCAATCACTGCCTTATTTTATGTAAAAAAAAGTCCTGTTAGTGTTAGGTGTCAATATAAATATTAATTTTGACGGCCCCGTAGCCCAGTTGGTAGTGACCCTGCCTGCGAAGAGAGGGGTCCTGGGTTCGATTCCCAGCCGAGGCAGATATTTGTGACATATAGTAAGAGTTCGTTGTTCTAGTACTTTCACCGCACTCTAATTAGTGTTTATTTATTTGTAAGATATATTTGATATTACGTCAAATATGATAATAAAATTGGATGTTAAATTGGAAAGGAAGACTTGTTCGTATTTGTTAGTAACCCTATATTAAAAAATACTATCTACTACGATGTTAATATAACAGATATTTTAAACTTCGTAGGCAAATTAGGTGCATTTTAAACGTGAAGAGCTAAGTTAGCTCTTCCTTTTCAAGTAGCATCACTGGATAGTTGAAAGTAACTTTGTTAAGTATTTATGTTGTAGTGAGCTTAATTTTCAAGTGTCTAGCGTATATCCTCAATAGTCTTCCCTGAATGTTGTTAATAAGTTAAGCGCTGCTGTTGGGTGACTGTGTCAGAGCTTGTTAGACTGTGCATACGTTCACAATTTTTCTACACTTCGTTTAACAAGAACACGGTCTATAATTTTATACTATATTAACGGGTACAAAAACAAATATTTTCATGTTATTATTCCAGTATGTTTTTACTAAAATACAATCCAATCAAGCACGAAAGACAACGTAAAAACGGCGAGAAATAAATTGTAATTGGAAACAAATAATTGCTTTTAACCGTAGATTCGCGACGTGGGCGAGCTCTGTAATTGTATGCAATTACGAAGTATAATTATTAAAATAAGAGAATGCCTTCTCAAGGTTACCATAATTAATAATACAATTATTAATATCTTCTCGGAAATGGGAATATAAAGGATATATTTTGTTAATTCTTAATAATTCTAGGAAAAATTAGGACTTTCCACGGAGTTTGCGGTAATATCAAAATCAATACTAACGTAGCTCCAAGCAATTGCTGTTATTAAATAAACATCGTCATATACCACAACTGTTATTGTAAATAACAAAATGATCAAACTATTTCCTAAATATTTCCATCATATTATTATTCTATTGCATAAAATCAATCGTTTTTCCAATCATTTCCGTTCAATTGATCCATGTTTTTCAATATACCTATTTACACGTCTAACAATATTACTAGTAATGAAAGTTCACAGCATCCTGATAAATCAACAACAGGATTACGCCAATCATTTATTTTCCCCGTTTACTAACATAGAGCTTTTTCTTACGGTCGGCAGTCTTCTCGAAGAGGCCGCCAATCAATCTAAGCAGAAAAATAAAGGAAGGGACGAATGACAACGGCTTTTTCTACTAAAACACTGCAGTAAAAACCTTTCCCTATCCGATGTATATAATTTATTCTATACTTATATGTCTCAGTGAAAAGGGCGTATTTTGAATGCAAGTTAGTGTAGAACGAATTGGTGTATGTATATTTATTCATACAATAACTTGAATTACACAAGTAATGCCTTGAACTACTGTTAGCGGTATTTTAATGTTAAATTCATACGAATTCTACGTTTAAACTCCTCAAACCATAATCCCTTAGGCCTTAGGCCAAATCCTGATACCGCATGGGCATTGTTAACGGATTATTTCCTGAAGCGAAACTTGGTTTAGGCGTAGTTAGCGCGTAAAGGTAACGTAGAAATTATAATTAACTTCATTTCAAAAATATTATGTTCCTCGAGTTTCAGCTTTTGTTTTTACGTTTCGGTAATATATTTAATTTCGAAGTACCGCACTGGTACATAATAAATAAATTGTGTTTGCTGTGTGCTACTTTTAAAATAAAACATTTTAACGTCTATAAAGAATATTTTGCTGTGAAACAACTTCATAATAACCTAAGCTTCAGGATGTTGTATAAAAATATAAAGATTATATACTAAGCACCGTCAATTGTAGACTTACAGCAATCAACTTTAGATTTAAATATAGAGGAAATTAAAAAAAATAAATGTTTTTAATATGTTTCACAAATACATTCATCGAGGAAAATAAAACATTATAAAAACGTGAAATTGCTCTTTGACAAACAGAATTACAGTCGAATTTCGACTACAGACTTCTTCCGGTTTAATTAAAAAGCGCTATCTATAAAAATTCAATCTATCTTATGCAACGCGATTTGATTTCAAAGAAGTTCGGTTTACTGTTCTAGTAATATATGAAGATTAAAATTTAAATAAGCGTCATGAAAAAAAATGTAATCTTAAGTCTCACATTATAGTTAGTTACAGCTAAAGATTAAAGACGCCTTGCATGTACATGTAATATCTTGCATCTACGTAATAATTCACTTACTCCCACGAGTACTAACGATAATTTGATAACGTACGAAAGTTCTAGAACACATCCGAAGTTTGCTTCAAAGCATTTGCATCTATCATGAAGATATAAGTACTTGTATTTGTATAGTGGATCTTTATGACACCACTTTGCTGGAACTCAGGCCATAACGTGAGTAATAAGAAGCTTGAGTCTGTCGCTGCGGTGATTATCCCGGATTTATTTCAACCATTAATCAGACTATCTTTAACATTTCCCTCTTTGGTTGTTTGCATCGTTTCTTATGTTTGTGTGTATCGTTGGAAAATAAGATTTATTTGATAAAAAAAGGAATAAAAAGTTTACCAAGTTAAAAATTATTCAATTTCAGAAGCGGATCATTCGCTGGGAAAATATAGTTGGAATTCTCTATGCAGTTTGAGGAGCTTTGTAAATGTTATTTATTTTTCTTTTCAATCAAGTAAGTAAAAAGTTTATAGAAAACCTGAATAATAATTCACATTTGGAATATAATTTAAAGAGGAACGAGTTAACTTTAGATGTGAAAACATTTTCACGTTATATAAAATTTTAATAATCCATAAAAATGAGATAGTTTGTTGATTATACATGAACAAGGGGTGATCATCTGTCTTAAGATGTAGCAACGCATCTGTAACCAACAAAGTAGCACAAATTAATAAAGAATACTAATTGGATAATTACTAATACTTACTAACGGAACTAACCTATATTAACAAACTGATGTACTAATTAACACCTAACTTACTAAATACAGTCCCTCTTACAATCCTGTTCGATGTTTGCCACAAATATCTATAAGCCACAAGGGATGATAGCACTGGAGGTTAACGACTTTTCTGTCTATCTAACGACGAGTAGCTAACGAGCTATCTGTATCTAAAAATAAACAAATTATCAAAATACTACATGCCCAATTGTTATGGATCTTAAACTAATAGAAATAAACTCCATCCAGATATGAAAGCAATCTTAAATCTTATTTAAAGTAACAACTTATTTTTGGTGTCTGGATTTAACAGGAGTATAAATAGCCCCTCGTAGCCCCCCGTAGCCTAGTTGGTGGTGACCCTGCTTGCAAAGCGAGGCGTCCTGGGTTCGATTCCCGGCCGGGGCAGATATTTATGTGACTGATAAATATTTGCTCCCGGGTCATGGGTGTTAGTGACGTGTTATTTGTGTTGTCCATGCCACTTGCGACACAGGGAATCCTACTGCGGAGTATGAGTGTGTTGGCGATGAAAAAAGTACTTAATCTGTTAGATTATTTTCCTTTCAATACGTATTATTTAACTGAAAATCGTAAACGAAACGTCTGTACATTTTAGATTAATCACGGACAAATGTAATCAATACCTGACAAGTAAATTGAAACAGCAATTTGGTTAGTGCTGCCAATACTCATATCAGTAATTCTCATCCTATCAGACTGATAGCTAAAGCTATGTGTACCAATTAAATTAATACGAATTACTTTACAAATAAATATTTCCGGAACGACCTATCGTTGACGTTAAATGTAACAGCGATTTACTACAATGTCGCCAACATTGCACTACACGTCACATGGTGACGTCACATCCAACCTAAAACACCCTAACGATGTTATTGACACATACAAGTTCCAAACACGAATAATTGAAGCACCACCGACGATCCGATCCGCTAGATTTTTTTGCTAAATCAACAAGAATGAAGCAGGAATTTAATTTATTACTAATTTGTAGATAAATGACTAGTGAGCAAGAGAATAACATCTGGGTACTTTTTGCCACGTCTGTGCCCGGAATCAGTGTCAGCAGGGATTTGTTAAAGCGATAGATTATTTTACTTCAGGATTTTTTTTTTTTTTTTAATACTGTGACGTTGTCAAACATCTTATAGTTGCACCAGTAGCAACTGATTGAAAGTGGATTAGATTGCAGGATAAATCCCTAAGACCTTTATGAAATGAAGAACGAGAAGACGAGGACTACGTTATATTTTTGCCATGGATAAAATTATTTAATATATTATGGATAAAGTTAAAATTTAATAAAAAAAGTGTTGTTTTTATTAAATTTTAACTAAAGAAAACTATGCACTGTAAATTAAATAGTGTGTTTAAAACATATTGGCTATAGGAAACACTTGTTTTACGTGATAAGGATAGCTTGTATGCCAGCTTCCCCTGCTGTCTATGGATATTTGTAACCTCGAATATGTAGTCGGAACTACATACGGTATATTTAGTTGGTAAGTTCTCTTAGGATGTTAATAATAATATCACCTTATTGTTGTTCATTACTTTGAGGACTGTAAACGTAAGGATTGTTAGTATTGCTATTTAATATTATTCCTGTTAGTAAGTATTAGTAATCGTTAGTAATTTGTCTCACTCGTAGATTGTCACTGATCCGTTGCTATCCCAAGAGTGTTTCGGTATACGCTACTTTAATAATCACACAAATCATTTATTAAATCGTTAGCTCGCCTCAAGCATGTTAAATCTGTTATATTTTCAACTGAGGGAAATATTTTTGGCCTTAATTCCATCCGCAGGGTTTAGGCTTACATTGCTTCAAACGTGAAATTTTAAACAAAAGGTAGGCATGAGGGTGAAAGTTGTAGAGTAATGTCGATGGATTCCCAAATTACGGCATACTTAATTAAAATGTTGTCGGCTTAAAATGGAAAGTAGGTATAAATATTAAACTTGACCACGCTTTAGATTAAAGATAATTAGAATAGTTTAGCTGGTAGCAGCTCTGCCCACGATACTAGGGTCATGGATTCGACTTATGCCAGACTATGTCACCTGCGCTACGAGGAATCCTAGTGCAGGGATGTGTTGCAAATAAAAGTAAAATTAAATAGTTAATTTTAAAGCTTTAAAAGTGACCCATAATACTATCTCACTTTCCATTTTCGCTGCATACATGCAACTTGTAATAAGTGATTTTTATTTTTATTATCGATAAAGTTGATAAGCTAGAAACGTGGACCATTATGGATGCGTTAGGCTTGAAACGTGACAATGAAAAGGTTTAGGAGAAGTCTACGCTGAAGAGGTGACTGCTCCTTTTTAATATTTATTATCCCTTTTACTTAATTAATAATATCAATCATCAACAATTTATAATGTCATTGTCAGAAGTAATTTAAATTTTCAAACCATAAACTATATGAATATTGTACAAAATCCATAATAGTATCTCTAATTAAATAAAATATAAGTCTTAGTAGAAATAAAGAATATTTTTATTTGTTTTATTTATTGATAAATTTGTAGATACCTATAGAGTCCACAATATAACAAATTTTTCTCGTGTTATCTAGTCATAAGGAATATCCATTTTTATTCCCATTTGAACACTAGACTACTAAAAGCATTAATATTTCTTAGGAATATTTTCCCCGTAAACATCTCGTTATACAGTAATCTAATACCAAATTAGAATAAGGTAATCAAAAGAAAAATAAATACATAATATCACTGTAAATATTAACGTGATATTCTGAAGAGAAATGGTCTGCTAATATGTTCCGTTGATATCCTGAGTAATTCAGGACCGGTGAAACGTGATATGTCAGATATGCCACACTTTTGACGCGCACGTGCCTGGAGGTAATAATGTGGGTCGCGATCTGATCAAGAAATCTAATCTCGTGACAGATGTTACATTGAGACATTTTAAATTGATTCGGAATCCAAAGGGTTCGGTTTTTCGAAGAGAAATGATACCGATAACCGGTCTTAAATAGCACGTTTATCATTTCTGAACTCAAAAAAAGAAGTCATATAAGTTTGAAGGGGCATATTGGTTTCGACTTAACCTTTAGAGGTCCGGTATACTCATCGTTCTCCTCTCATAAACACATAGACAGCATATAGACCGGCGGAAATTTTAATGGCGACCCAATTGTTTGGAAGTTTTCATGACGCCGCCACCTCTATCAAGGGTTAACGATAGTTATCTACCGATAACAACTGAAATTGACGCCATGAAGAATTTTGAACCATTCATATACTTTACTTTTTCAAATGAAGTTGGTACCTCTTTTATTTGAGGCTTTCTCTATTAAATTGTAAACAAAATAGCATTCTAACTCTGCCGGAGCATCCCAAAAATCTGAACGAATAAAATTATATTACACGATTGCCGAGTTCAAAACAATCTCAAGATTGCGCCAGATAGCAATATTAACAAATCTCATAAGAAAAGTCAAGGAAAGCTTTGAAAGATCGCAATGTTACAGTATAAGAAATTCTGTTTAATTTATTGCATACCTAACCAGGTTGGTTCCAGTAAAACGCGAATTATTACCGAACAGTTGAATTCTTCGTAAAATATTTAAACTACTTTGTAACGTAATTAGCGATTTGTATATAATACTACAAAGATCGATGGAAGAAATCGCGGATTCGTTTTCACAAATATCAGAACATTACTTAATCAAAATATAGGTAGCCAGACTTGTTTCTTGGAAAGATAATAACGCTAATGATATTTATGACTTAAACATAACAAGGACATGATCTACAATCGAAATTCAACCATAACTCCATGTGTCAAAATATAACTTTATATTTTTATTTTTTAATGTTATATTTTCTGTATTACATTTATTTATCAAACATGTTATATATAAAATTTTGCTGTTTGCACTACTTCTCCCTGTAACCTTTATCTATACTTATTTTCAGATTCCTTAGTGCCTGCATTATTCCTAAAGTGGGGTACAAAGCTTTTCCCTTCACGTATGTATAGACATTGACAATGTAACCCTTACGCGAAGCTTTGTTACCAAGTGGGGCCTGCTTTCATGGTCTCTTACGAAACGGTCTACGGTCCTGGGATTTGGGTCAATATCACTTCAATACCTTCAAAACATAGAACTCGCTAAAATAGTAAGTAAGAAGTACTAATAATATTTGTTACTTTTAATTAAAATGTCGATACGTGTCGAAAATATTGCGTGATTTTAGATATTGCTTCTATGCTGGTATTGATTACAACAATCACGGCTGTCCAAGGAAATACGTAATAAGAGAGCAGATAGTGATCTATTCGTTACTTATTTAAAAAAACAGTTCCAAGTTATTAGGAGGACGTATTCGCTTATTGTCGTCAACGGATTATAAATTGATTGAATATACTATTAAATCCATGTATTCATATTCTAAATTGATTCCAATTGCCTAATTGTCTAAGTTTACAGCTTATTCGGCACGTTCCATGTTATGTTCGATGTCTACTTTGGAACTGAGAAAGTTTTAATTACATTGAATGATTAGGCATTAAGTTTATTCCCGCGGTTGCAAAGTTCGATTGGTTTCGTTTTTAAAAAAGAAAACAAAGACGATAATGAATCGAGAAACTTTATAGTGGCCAGAAAACAAATATAACTGGTATACAATGTTTACACTATTAAAATGAAAAAATAATGTTTTAGAACGAATAATGAGTGAGTGAGTTAAGATAATCAAACAACGGTAAATAATGGAACATGTGATTATTATTTGCTGCTTAGTATCGTAAGGTGCTATTATATTGTTTTCAGATAGCAAAAGACCTTCTTTCGATATATTTTAATAAAAAATAAAGAACGAAATTGACAATAATTTTAGTTAGATTTTTATTTTTAAGTTTTTTCTGTATAACTATGTATGTATACTTCCTTTAAATAAATTATGTATAAAAAAACGGTAATTTTAAACATTTCACAGTTTTCAAGACTTTAATTTGCATCTATCCTTAAGAATTTGCTTTGGTGTGCGGTAAAAGATGAATGAAACTTCCATAATATCGAGGACAAACCCGTACACTACAGGGCCATGCTAATAGGTGTCATGTAGTTGTAACAAATCTAGTTCCTACGAAAACTGGCACATACAGGAATACTGAAATACGAGGAGAAAACTGTAAACTAGTTAGTAAACCTGCAACACTTGCAAATACTGCTAAATCTTTTGGGTAAAATCGTCGGAGCGAATCCAATTAGTAGCGTTTTTAGTACACTCTTAGACAGTTCTCATTAAAAAAATAGATATGGCCATTGTTTATTGTATCATAACTGTAAAACCTACTTGTTACTTGATATAAGTATCAGGCAGCTATGCCTTAGTTCCTCAATCCGTCATCCCCCAGACGCCTCCGAAGGACAACTCGCGCGGATTATCAGGTCTATGATGGATAGCGCAAGTCATTTGTAAGCCCTTTCATCACTCGCATACTACATTTTTTACCAAAAAATTACTCTTTTCATATGAACCGGCGGTGACACTTTGAGGTTGTGATGTCAGTAAATAGAAAGTAAGTACTAATTCTACGAAGAACTCTTTTAAACGTAAGTGTTTTAAAAAAAAATTAAGATAGTGTTTTACGTGTTTTTATTATTATTAATGATTACTAACGGGACAATTATAAAACTTACTAACATGATTAACTTACGCTATCTGTCTTAAGAAGTCTTTAAGTACCTTTGTCCTGGAATGGCGTCCACCTCTCGGAAAAATGAGTGTAGGTCGCCCCGCAACTAGATGGACTGACGACCTGAAAAAGACACTGGGTTTTCGCTGGATTCAGAAGGCTCAGGACAGTTCTTTGTGGCGCAAATTAGGGTAGGCCTATATCCACCAATGGACCTTTAAAGGCTGTTAGAGAGATAACTGTCTTAATGTCCACAGTCCTTTTGCCAGCGAATAACAACAAACTAATACACTTGCGGTAGAGAATAATGACACCGTCAGCCCTTTGCCGGGCTGCAGATCCCAGCAGCCTCTAACAAAAAATATCTTGTCATCATTTTTATCTCTTAAAAAGGTTACAAGCCATCACTATAATTTCTTTCGAATCCTCTATAATATCTTTGTAAAAAGAACACGAGTAGTGAAAGGAATGCGTGATGGATTGCGACCTCAACCTCATTCTTTAGTTTAAATAGCTCAGATGGTTTACATTGTAATAGGTACGGTCTTTGCTTTATAATCGCATCGTTTTAAAAGATCTAAAGCTGTACGAGTTTCCGGAATTTTGTCCTAAGAATTTGCTTTTCAATAAAATCACCCACAAATATTTTTATGTTATACCGTAAATTCGTGTGTTTAAAATTTCTTAAATTCATTCAGTATATGAAGTAACTTTCCCACAATCATCTGGATATATTTAAAGAACAGGGAGGTGCCTCCACCAAGATCTTAAAGTGATACAAGAAAGATATTAGGGTAGAGTGGACCGATATATGACGGCGAATTACTACTAGTCTTTGAAAATAAATTATCTCCGAAAAAAGAAAAGCTTGCAAAATGTTTTATATTTTTTTCGATTTCTATTTACACTAATAAACTACTGAAGCATAATAATTAAAAATTACTTTTAATATAAAATATACTCATAAGACCTACTTTGATTTAAGATAGAGCAGGCCTGAATAAATCTTCTAATGCCACCCACATCGAGGGCAACAAAACTATTGTTGACTTGTATTATCCACATACCCCGTAGTTATGGCGGTTTAGTATCATGAATCGGCTTGAACTCAATTATGAATAGACTCCTTGAGCTCGCGTGGGTATATAATCGTCAACTTTAATTTATATAGGTACATTTTTCAAAGAAAAACATATCTGTATTTTTATGTAAGTACCGAGACTACTTAAGCTAAACTATATGTAGGTATACATCTTTATCCGGGTAATTGGATTTTTATGCTAAAATAATCTATTACTTTAAATAGGATATTGATAAGTTTACCAATTACGTTCCAGGTCTTCGATCAATCAATTCAAAAATCAATTTCGACAGCTATTGCTTATAATCAAGCAAATTGATATATTTAAAACTTCTATATATATTTAAATTAAAGTAATTAGAGTTGAAGTAATTACTCAAGCGTCTATTTTATTCAATAGCTAAGAATTTAAACGATGTAAGAACTAAGAGTATTCTGCAATTAGTTGTACAAGTTATTAACTTAAACTCAAGTAATAACTATGATTTGACTATAGATACAAGTGTAAGACACTAAAAGATGTCAGATCTCCTAGTACGTAAAGTAAACATTAATCTTTATTGTTTGTATTGTTTTTTAAATAAATATATTATAATCTGTTTATAAATGAGATATTTCAGTATAATTTATTTATGAAATAAAGATTAAATGCTTATTTCTTCAAAAAGTTGTAACCTATGTTGTTTACACCTGAAACATATAATTTTAATAGTGTCAGCTTTTTGATGAAACTGAATAAATAAATAGAGCTTCAAGGGTATCTACGTCGAAGAATCTTAACAAATATTCCTTGACGAGCTGGTAGATAAATCACGTATTTATTAATATATACTAATACAAATAAAATAACAAATATATTGGTTGTTAATTTCTTATATATATGAACAAATTTAATTATGTGTTGTGCGATAAATAACACTTACATTTCAACATGTTCTTTGTTATCCTATAAATCTTTATTATGGTACATTTATCACAGCGGATGTGTAATTACTAATTACACTTTATGAAACTCGCGAGGTTATGAGTTATGGGTTTTGAGTCATGAAATTATTAAATATTTCTTATCTTCTAGGTTTTTAGGGTTCTGTATTAAACAAAGAACCTATATAGATCTGTTTTATCTTTCTGTATATCGACGGCTCAGTTCGAGACACTACTAGGAAACTAATTTCTCATGCCAAATAATTGAAATAATTTTATCATTATTTTTTATTAAAGTTATTTAATATAGTTCTTCCATGTCTTTTTTATGGTATGACACATTAATGAAATCATAACCAAGTAAGTAATAGTCGACCCATTTTTAATAGGATTTTTAAAGATTTCACCCAAACAAACATACTAAAAAACTTACAAACATGCCTTGTTGTAAAATTAAACCCTTTAAATAAATATTCATTCTTTTTAATTTTCTTTTTGTTCTTTATATTAGCCGGGAAATGTAAAACTCACGGTAAACTCCAGAGATATCCGCAAGTTTTCCCTCGAAACTTTTAATACTTTTTTTAGAACGGTTTACAATAACCGCAATCTCAAACATCCTTTGTCCATTATCTTTTCACGTTTTATTCCGTGAAATAATTTTAAACTTTATTACTGAGAAATAAAGCATATAATAAAATTAATCATATACATTTTGTTTAAATGAATATGCTTGTTAATATTTTTTTCTACTATATAAAATATACACGTAAGCTGTGGTATCGATGCATTTATTGTATTCATTTTTATGAAGATATAAAATAATAATGTTCAATAAAACCATAAAGATGTACATTACAAAATATTACTACGATTATATTCGAAGTTCTCCAAATTTTTTATGGACGGCAGAGGGTGGTGTCACTGCAGGATCGGTTGCTATCCTTATCCGATAAAAATATATCATTCATCGAACCATCGAATAAAATAAAAAAAAAAATCTGAAACGGATAAAATAAACTACACATCCAATCAAACACATTGATTATAGCCTCTGGTGGATTATGTATCTAAAGCCGCAAGATTTATTTATAGAGTCGGATGTGTCCCTTCAAAGTCGTTTACCGTGTAAACATTCCAATGAACCTTCATTTGAGATTAAGTGAACCTTCAAATGTCAAAAAGTATTTGCTACGTTAATTACTTAAGAGGAACGTTATTTAATACGTGACCTAGTTTCTTTAAAACACCGAGTTGTAACTCTCTTTGACTAATAAAAGCGGAAATCTTAATAAAAAATCATGCAAAATAAACATGTGCCGTTCATATTCCAATAAAACCTTATTTATATGGTATATTATAATGTTATTATCTCATTAAGAGTAGAATTTAGCTTGCTATCTCATCGTAATTGGATTTTGATTGGTAAATTCGATTTACTTACAAAAGTAAATTCATTTTATCATGTATTAATTTTTCGACTTTGCAACATACTTATATGTACTTAACTATCTCTATATAACTTTGATGTAAACACAAAAAAATGATTTATAAGTAAGTATAATCATAGAAATCTCATCGTAAATAACGATATTATTTAAAAATATTAATTTTGGAATTCCCCATGAGTAGGTATTTCATACAGAAACAAAGCAACGAATAAACGGCCTGATTAGATTTCTCACACACAGCACGGCGATGGGTAACCATTTATCGACAGGATCACCGACGCCGTTGCGGGATTTGAAACCAGTTTTCGCCGGCTCAATTGCGGTGCAAACTACGGGTTGCCACTTTTGCTTTCTAATTATAAGTTCACAGAATTTTATTTTCGCATTATAAGTTTAGATTACTCACCTACCTGGGGATTTTTAAAAATGTAATTTAATATCAAAGTAACTAGGAAGTCACGTAATGACGCCGCCCTCGTATATAACCACTTACAACATACGCGAACGATATTTCTTTCTCCTCTAAGTCACAAAGTGAAACTGAAAAACTTTTTGTATTGTTAAATTAGCCATAAATTATGATAAACTCCTTTTTCTGAAGTTAGTAAAGAAGAATAGTTGAGTCTGTTTGAAATTAATCTTTACGCTTGATAGTGTAAAATATATATATTTTTTCATAGATATTTAAAGTTGTTAGAAGAAATACATATATTAATAATATATATTCTAGGAATATGAATCTTGCTATAACTTTCATATTTATAATTATATTTATAACGTTTTTTTCCATTTACTGAACATTATGTCTCTCAGTTCCGCTGTGACCACGATCCATAGAACTGAGTTGAAATATCGCTGTACAAAATATGTAGATAGTGTATTTATAATATGTACATAATATGAGTACAATCCATAGATTGTAGATTGTAATTATTTCATCATAGATGAAATAAGTTTCTTTTCACCAATATAATATCTAATGCGGGATTGCATTACATATTCTATATTCAATGGCGATAAAAAAATATCAATTTACATCACAATCTGATTCTTCGATAAATTATGAATAAGCCCTTAATGTACTAGAAATAATATATAATGTTCCTTTTTCAAAACTTCCACATCCACATTCACATCTCGTCTCAAATACCCTCAGTAGATATCCAATTTCCCCTAAACACTTAAACTTGGATATTGGATAGTAAGTTGTTCCAAATAATGTACTGAGACACACAATAGAAACTAGCGAAAACATGCAAATAAAACAAATAATGTATTCCTTCCAGAGTGTTTTTATAGCTGCCAAATGTGTCTACAAACTTGTGAATAAGTCCTCCCTTACTTATATTCCGTTATATTTATTTCCCTTTACGTACGTGTTTACTTTATCAATTCGTATTTGTTTACATACCTTGTTCCATCCTTTGTTGAAAAATTCACACTAAAGTCATATAAATTTCGTCCTATCATTATTATCATATATATTGTTAACACTTCATGAAAGCACTGGCCAAATGCTTAAAAGTAAGAAATGGCCGTTGGTTTCCCGAACGTGAAGACGTGAGTTTGAATCGCTCGCACCTCTAATTTTCAAAGAGTTATGTGCGTATTACAAGTTAATTATCACTTGCTTCGGTGGAGAAAAACATCAGGATAAGGAAACCTACAGACCTAAAAGTTCACCATAATGTTCTCGAGGGTGTGTGAAGTTCACCAATCCGCACTTGGCCAGCGTGGACTATGTGGACTATGGCATGTACCCTTTAAGTCGTGTGAAGAAACCCGAGCCCAGTAGTGGGACAGTTATAGGTTGTGATTTAAAAAAAATACTTCCTTCAAAACTTACTGTCAATTATACCACGATTAA
>DWPA01002296.1:0-16068 GCA_018251375.1 Calpodes ethlius
GCGCAAATTATGGGAGCTCTATGTCCAGTAGTGGACCTTTAAATGCTGATAGATAAATAGATAGATAGGATATTAATCTAGTTAAAGCTCATTAAAACGTTTCTGAACATCTCATCAATTTGGCATTAACACTTCGACTAATCCATAAAAATTGTCGTTTGCTCAGTCTTTTCAGTTGACCGTGGTGAGTACAAACTGCAGTATTTACTGGTAAAACATGACTATAATATCGCACTATTCTCACTGTGCAAGTCGTACCATTTATCGACAGACAGCAGAATGAATCACGCGCAAGTAGTGACAATCAGTGTATCGTTTCACGAGACACCGAAATGCCATTAGCCTAAGTATCTTTTCTGATCGCGTCTGCTTCAAAGATCTTTGAAGATATCGCGGAGACAGGAAGGAAGCGAAATATTTGAATGCGACAATCGGCGTTATATCATCGCGAGCAGCGACGCGTGGCGCCCCCGCTCGGAGTATCGGATGTATTTGTGTTTTATAGCTCAATAGCATGTGGTTTTGGTTCGTTAGAGCTGCTCGTTCGGTTAGTTGGATCTGATTATTTTGAACACGCACTAGCTTTGGCTTGCTCGTCAGTAGCTGACACATGTTACCAATCCACTTTTACATGAGTTTTCTTATTGTCCTAGGTGAACAACCTAGTGACAAGCTGTGACGTGACGCGAGTCTGTATAAGAAATAATCGTCGCAATATTGTTCAATCAAAACCTTCTCTCTTCCCCGCAGACTCCAGGATTTTGAATGCTAATTCTCCTAAATGTAATGTACTATGAGTTCGTTCATCGGTATTAGTGAGGCAGCTATATTTGGTGTTATTGCAAGACACAAAAATGTGCGGCTTCCACAAGCATTATTCTAATACAATTACATATATACTATAAATGGCCACAGCAGCCACTGTTCTCAAATTTTTGTGGATTTTTTTTTACAGATATTATGATAAGTTTATGCTTGACAACAATCCCATGTGATGGTAATTAATGATAAGGTATGTATATACCAAGTTTGAAAGAGTCCATTCTTTCTTATTTAATTTTTTATAATCTTAGTCAAAGAAATCTCAAACTATTTAAGAATTGAAATTTCACTCTGCAATCCTAAATTGTAAGCATATTCCTATGACAAAAACGTTTTGAAATTCTCCAACAAGTGTTAAAATTTTAAAATATTTAATATTCCGTGTAGCTCGGCTCCCGTTCTGCATGACAGCCACCATCAGCTCCAAGTTCACAAATGATTGCCGTTTCCTTTACGTTAAGGATATGTAACCACAAATCAGTTGTCGGTCGGTTGGTCACGGTAACGAGGCTCTCGTCACGACGCACGATAATTGTGCCACACACGGCCGACACTCAGGGTCGACATGCTACTTCTATGAGGAATCGTATTAGAGTGGATTTGTAAGGTAATGATGACGTAACTGGTTCAAAATTAATACCTATTTGAGTAGGTTCAGGTCTTATGAGGCTAATTCATCCAATGTTAAAAATAGTGTCTTTACAAGTTCGTATGTGTACATGTCTGACCATCTGTCATATCTACTCGTTTTTTATATGAATCTAATGATAAAAACGGTAAAATTATTTGTTATCTAAGTGTGGTTGAGTACCCAAATCTCGATTGTACATATATTGTCATGGAACTACAACCTAAAGAACTCACTCTTTGTTACGGTAACTATATAAACTAACTAATTTATAATAGATACTACAGTTTCTCATTTTCCTATATGGGAATTACAAATTACTGAATAATATGTAATAAAATGAGAAATTTTTAAAAATCACAATGTTTATATACAAAATATGTTAAATATTTTTATAAATTATTCTTGAATTGAATTTAAAAGACAGTGATTGGGCCAATTTTGATCGTTATGATCACAAGGGTATGAAGTAGACACGTTGTACTGTGTACAGACTGTACATGTAATCATCATTTTAAATCTTATCAATGTGACATGTTTTCTATAAAATGATAATGAGTAAATGATGTCATAACAGTTACGCTTCTAGCATGGCCGGTAACTTACTTTAACGATGGTGAGATATTTCAAATTTATCTACAAGCGCGATTAATGACTCATAAGATTTCTAATGTTGTTGACATCAACGTTTAAGTACTCATAAGCTACTGTTGACCGACTCGATCTAACGATCTTAAAATGTTATATATAAAAAATACTATCGCGATACACGACAACAATCTCGGCTTAATCATAATTTCCCTTGAACTTGTCTTTATCATTATTTAAAATCTCGTACACTTAATTTTTAAATAGTGTCACTTATCAGCTAATTCATTCGGTAGTTCAACAACTGGTGCTCGTTCTAAATTGAGTTCTATTGCGTGAAGGATAGGAGCTACGTGTTCTGTAAATTCTAGTTTGGCACCAGCAGATGATGTTGCGGCGGGATCTATAATGTCGGGTTATTATGTGTCAACATTAGCAGCTATACGAAATGGTGGAAATCAACATAAAAGCGGCGTTTCTGTTCCCACGGCCGATGGGCTATTACTGCCATATTACAAGCTATATCGCCAATCTGATGGTATCTTCGGCAGTAAAGAGATAGTTCTAAAGACAAATGAACAAGCCATTGCCAGTCTTCGGCAGGGTACCCAGTTTTTTCCAATGAGGGAAAATATACATTTCTCTTTTGGAATTATCTATTAAACAGCTTAGTGGGTCTAAACCTAGAACCAAAAGACATTCAAAATGTGACTCTTAGACTATTATCTACTCGTAAAGGTAATAACTAAGATACAAAAAGTGCTACTTTATTATTCATCTGTTTATAGCTATTGTAGGAAATGGTGATCTCTTATGACTTTACCTTTAAAAAATTGCGTGAAAATAAATTGTCCACAAGATATGGAGCTTTGGGCTGGAGCTATTGTCCGGGAAAATATGAACCCAAATATTTTTTGACTTGACGTAACATAAGTAGCCGGTATCAATTTGAAATTAGAGTACATTAGATATAAAAAAAATACGTTATATTTAATTATAATTGCCACTGAAAAACGATGAAATAGTTATCACACAATTTTCTAATAAGAATTCAAGCGATTCTGATCTTTCGTGATTAATTAATAGAGTGCACTATGTAATAGTAGACTTACTGAACATATCTTGTTTGTACTGACTCACTCAGATCCAGCAAATGGTATAAAATTGTCAGTTCCTTTTGAATTGATGCCAATTTGCATTATGGGCCTGTTCACACACCGTAAGGACTCGGTGCTATAGTTTGTGGGTAACGATTGATATTGGTAGCCTAACCTAATACAAATTAATTAGTCAGGTAAAGCGAGGAGAGACATTAATTGTTATAAGATATAACGCTGTAC
The DNA here is from genome assembly GCA_018251375.1 of Calpodes ethlius. Classification (NCBI taxonomy): domain Eukaryota; kingdom Metazoa; phylum Arthropoda; class Insecta; order Lepidoptera; family Hesperiidae; genus Calpodes; species Calpodes ethlius. Next base: position 3,379 of record DWPA01002296.1, read on the forward strand.
CTGGATTCCTTCTGTGAATTGAAGTATACATTGGTAGATGTATAGTTAATTGAAAATATGGTAGATTGTATTACGTCCCTTGATATTTTAATATATCAAAGGCAGTTAAAATGTTTGATCTTTGTGCTAAAATTTATAGATTATATAAGTTGGATAAATAGTTTTATTAGTTGTAAATTTTACCTGCTTAGTGATCGTTAAATCTACTTGTTAAAAGCGGTTTTTGTATTGCAATCTTTAAAACTCATTATAATTAAGTAAGTAAAATTGACAACGTCAATAGCTATCGAAAAATTGGCAAATTTTTTGTTTAGATCTTAGAATTACCAATATATTTTATCGTATGTCGTTCACCAATTACAAGTGAGACAACTAGTGGTAATAGAGTAACGGTGACACATCTATGTGACCGAATTCTTCAATTTAAGCGCCTGTGTCTTTGCTCAAATGCTTTATATTTTAACAGGTAATACGATCATGTCTTCCTTCGGAAGTGACGTATATATGGTTTGTAATAGTCGTTGAGTGTCTGAATCATCTTTGTTTTGTCTCATGGTCTATCCCGTCACAGGTCACCTTGGACTGTCGGGATTTGTAACCATTGTCTATGTCGTTTTTAAGTATTATTTATTGTTTCAACTTACGCTTTAGAGTCGTTGAGATGTTTAGACACATGAAACGTGCGGGACGCGCGGGGTGAGGCGTGTTCCCAAATTACTTACAACGTTTCGGGAAAAGCATTGAGGGTAATATTATTGGAAAATTATTGAGATTTATTACTATTTAGTTAAAGTATAGTATATTTTTGTATAGATTTTGAGAAAATAATAAAATCTAAAGGGTTTTAGGAATTACTTACTTAAGTATTTACTTATTTCGAGATCATATCGATATAATATTCTTACTGCAACTGAAAACAATTAGTAATTTTATTATTACCGATTCATTTCTCTATATTTTTATGAACTATAATAAACAACCAGCGTATTACCGAGAGCTTTCTTTAGTTTGTTAGTTGTGCCTATTCTCAATTTCTCGCACAGTTTTAATACAAATTATAGAGGATTACAGTTGAAGGTGATGATGCCAAGAGACTAAGCAGTGAGACCACCTCACTGAAACCCGAGCCAAGTCTGGAGCGAAATTACGTTAATTCGATCATAGCGATGATACATCTACCACTGTTGCATAACGAATGCTGCTCTTTTGAGTTTTGTTTATGTGTTTTACAGTTATCATTGTTTTGACCAAATTGGAATACGGTTCTTATTTATTTTTTAAGCTATTAAAATATATGGAAAGATTATGTTTTGCATATGTGCTTTACTCACGTATTGTCCAAGAATATTTTGATTATTTTTCGTACTTTGAAAACTTTTATTTAAGTTGATGTTTGTTAGTGTGTTTGTTTTGGGACAAATCTTGCAGTTGTATTAGGACTCCTTCTTCTTATCCAACCTAAAGTCCAAGTTAAAATGTAACACGTTATTGTATTCCGATGAAAATGTATTTTTATGATAAGCATGACTTGTAACTACTCTGAGAGTTGTATGCAGACGGGGGAACTCCTCAACGGTGGATAGCACAGTAACAAAATTTTGTTACACAATAAAAATATGTTTTAATTATTTGTTATATATTATTCGTTATACTAGCTAACAGTTACCTTTATTTTAAGCAAGGTTTAGGTTGAAGTAATGGATGAAAACAAAAAAAGGACTGTATAATGTGTATGTCGTATTTCAAAAAATCTTTTGTCTGAGCGTGGAAAAATCATCTTTTCTATTTTCATTTTTTTTCTAACCTAACCTAACCTAACATGAAAACTAATTATTGCTTCTTGTTTAATAAAAAGTAATTGAATATCCGATAAACTCGTACGGGAGGAAGTTTACAACTCAGTGCAGCTAAGGACAATACACCAGCTAAGTAAACAGGCTTGATATCGCACGGTATTGTGGTTTGTGGGCGCCACTTGCGATACCTATTGTACTTACAAGGTATTTCAACTCTTATTTTAGTAGCCCAGTGCAGGGTGTTGACCTGCTCTGTTCGTCACTTGCCGTATTAATTAAAAAAGTCTATTTAATTAACGTATTTTAGTTTAATAATGTTTAATAATTGTGTGTATTAAATACGTCGTGTTATTCGTACATACCCTCGCCTGATATATAACATAATAATTTGCTTACTACCAAAAGTCAAAAGTGTATAGCGAGTGACTTCGAAGTATCCGTCTACATAATGGCGGGTGGAATTATGTCAAACGTCAAATTAGACGTCTGCCTTCCTGTCGTTTGCGTTTTGTGTTACAATAGAGGCGCTATTAAATGTGAGCGGTGGCGCTCACACCGTATCGTAAGCTGCAGTTTACGAATATATCGTACGCAATGGTGAATTGACAGCGCACATAATTTTGTAAAAGTGAAATTGTTTCTATATTATGAATGCAGCAATAAAATTATGAACCTTTTGTCATACAAAACACATGTAACCGTATTGTTGCAATTATTATACAGACAATCTCTTATTACGAAAGTAAAAGACAGTGTCACATTCATTTTGCGACGCTAAAATATAGCTGGTTATAATTTAACAGTAATATCCATTACCCTTTTTACTACCGATTAATACCTTTGAAAAAATTAACGAAGGCAAATAACATCGGTTTATAACGTAACATTTAGCGTTACCTAGTAATTATTGTCGAATAATAGGTTTTTTCTACTCCTCAAGTATTGCTTTTAACTTAAGTTGAATAATAATATAAAAACTGGATCATATTTGTTAATACTATTAAAATATTGCAACGATTTGGTGTTTACAAGTAGCCTTGATCAGGCATTTACTCGTTTAAGATTTTAAGTTAAAATATTGTTTAAAAATGTCGTCATTGATGTTACCAGTTACAGGTCGGTGTGACGCGCGGAAATCGCTAAGGTTTTTATGACAATGGAGCTTTATTGAATTCTCTATTGAGAAAAAACGTCAGGCCGTCCGTACTTCGTTATTACTGTGTCGCCCGCTGTAACGTAACTGATCAGACCCTTTACGTAACTGTGTCTGTAACTACCGCTATTGTCAAATTTATGGTGTCTTTGTAACTTTGTTACCTATCCTATCGATAAACGTTTATTATGTTAAAATATCCCTATAAAAATATACTGAACAGATTTTTTTTAGTTTTGCTAGACTTGGTCTTGGTTACCAATAGGGTTGCCAACATCTCGTCGGCGAAATATAGTAGGTACTTTTTATTAAAATATATAATAACTACAGACCCGACATTTATTATTACGATATTATTATAGTAATGTATGTCGGGTATAGTGGTATTGTGTATATTATTGTAATTTAAAAACATTTATAAAATTAAACATTACGCACACTACCATTCATTTGATACACACACGCATAATATATACAAACATACACTCTATTGTTTATCGTTAAAACCAAACTGAAAAGAGATTAAGGTATAAAATACTGTCAATGTCAAAGTAAACCTTGGATGTTACGAATTACGGTAGAATTTTAAACACAGAATGAGTTTCTAGTTTTTTAAAACCATAACTTAACAGCTGTTAAATCAGTACAGTCGGTTTATCTCTTACCCAGCGAAAAGCGTTTCGGTATGTTAATATTTACGTCACATTAAAATAATATGAACTCTTTACTTTCATCAATAAATAAATAAAACATTAAATATATCAAACATCCCTTCCATTCGCACCTCGCGTCTGTCTGTGTGCGTTCCGATGTGATGGCAGCGATGCCTGTGATTCATACCGGCAGCGAGGCGAGACCAATAACGTAGGTACACAGCACTGCATTTTAAATAATCGACTATTGGTCGTTTAACGTACCGTCGATAGAAACCCGCAAACGGCCCTCAATATGCCTCCGCAATTTGTAGTTACATCCGAACGGTCGCGGTTCACAGATTTCCATTCATCGGCCGCTTTGTATCGCCTGATGACAGGTTGCCGGCGAATTGATTGATGGCAGCGACCAGCGTTCGGTGGCCTTCTGTCGTGTTTCCATTGGTTTTATGGTAAACAGGTACCGAATAGGAATATATTTACTTACACAGTGCGACGGGAAATTTTGAATCAGTATATATACGAGTGTTATTGGAGTGGTTGTATGTAACTAGCGGACGTCGATCAAATCGCTTTTATATAGATTGTTTTTTAAGTCTTACTGAACTGATTCCGGTGAAATTATGCTCGTATATTGATCTCCCGTGACATGATTATGATACTTTCAATTTACATACGAGGGTCAACAAAGGAATAATGAGGTGGAGAGTGGAACTACTTCACTGTTATTACAAACGTTCACAAGTTAGGTTTCCCTTCCAAATTTTGACGAGTAGTTAGGTACTATACTTACTGTTGACAGAAGTATGTTCTTAGTTTTATAATGTATCATTTATTCAGTCGGAAGTCAAGAACTTCAGAAGAGAGTGAATACTAAGTTAGTGTTCTCATCGTCTTGGACTCACATCCTTACCATGAAATTGTCTTAAAACATTTACTTAAGTAAAAAGAGTAATCAAATGAATTAAGCAACTTTAAGCTTCCTTGGATAGAGGATCCTTGCTAGCAAAGTTTTTTCGGTTTTTGTCGATTCACGTTAAACCGATCGGTCCCGATCATTATTGTTCTGTTGCACTAGATGAGATTGATTGAGTAAGATCTGCAAATGTAGATATAGAGGTCATTTTGCAGGCCTCCAACCTCAAGCCGGCAATAGGTCAAAGATAAATGCTGTCAAATATGATCTCCAAAAGAGAACCTTTAGTTTGTCTAAATTATTCAACAGGATATCCTCGGTGAGATTCACGGCTTCATTTCTACCCTGGGTAATTTCTAGGTAAGCAGGCATATCCAAACATGACCCAAGCGAGCACCATCGACAATTACCCCGGCATGCGTGTCGCAAGTACATTGACGGAAAGATTTTAACGTAACCTATTGTCAAAGTACAATTGGATTGCGAAGGCCCGCGGTTGTCACGACGCCATTGTTTGACACTTACAAAATATAATCATATTTTATACAGTTTTGTGTTACGAAGGAGGCGAATGAGTTCTGATTAACTGTTCCACTTGCTTGTATGTAGCGGTGAAATCAGAACCTAAATAATTTATGAAACATGTCAGTTAAAACTATTGACTTGAATTTATTTGTTTAACTAAGGCTTATTGACAATTGGAATATTATAATTATAAATATAAAAAATAACTTAAACTAGAATATTGCTTGATACATATCACTTAAAAGTAGATACAGCATGCTTATAAAAGTAATAAAATGATTATATATATATTATATGAAATTAATTAATTAAATGTGTAATGGCAAAAACTAAACGTTTAGGAAAATAAACAAAAATTAATATGTAGCAGGTAAATAATCTAAAGAGATTTAAAAATTTATAATTGAACATGATAGGATGTTCATTGTTCATGAAGATTTGCTCTCCCAAAATATAAGCAGCAGATATGAGTTGGGGTTTCTCAGAGACGAGGGGAGACTCCTGCCCTGTGAGACATCAATGGATTGAATAAATTTATGGTGGTAATGGCATAACCACGTGTAAACAACATGTTTTTTCCAATTAATCTTTCTTATTCGTAAGTATTTGTTAGCTGTTGCCATTTGTAGATTTATGGCCGATTTGAATATTATATAATTATACCCAATATACTATAATATATATAATTTTTTAGTATTTTACCTACAAAATTATCCGGAGATTAAAGATTAGACGAATAAAGTAGACAGGTTATTGAAAACTGCTATTAATAAAAAGTGGCGTTGCTTGCCTTAAACGGTCCCCGTATCTTATTTAGTGGCGGGTCCCTTACTCCAATGGAGTTGGTTAAATGTTCTGATATTTTATATTTTTTTGTTTACTCACACTGGGGACTTTGTAGCCTGGGGGGGCAGTATCATTACTATGCCCGATACGACGGTAGCGACGCCCTTGTTAATACCCCTTTAGTAACGTTCAACGTTGAAAATATTTCAATAGACAAAAGATTTCAATAGATGCAGTCTTAACCTGTTCTTATCTCTTTCTATTGTATTGCGGTGATTCAAGTCTTATTTAATAAAATCATTTGCAGGCGATGTGGCTCGAAGGACCATTATGTACAAGTTATAAGTAACTTTGCGTAAGAACTGTAGAGGATTATAATAAAAACGCTTATGAACTGTTTTCAGTTTTTTCAGACTGTTTACTTTCCATGCATATTAAAATATATAACACTTGTGTTTGTATAAAAAAAAATTCTTCGAACGGTCGGTTGGGCTTCGTGTAAGTATTAGATATATTAGATATTAATATTATTCATAAGCTATTAATGTATTATCGTAGATTACCTGGCTAGCTACAATTATGTAGCTTGCGTCAGTCCCTAAAGAACTCGAATCCGGCTGGGGTTCGAGAGCCATCTCATTCTTTCTTTTTCTTTCTTCCCTTTTTTTTTTGTCGGTAATGAATCATTGCCTTGCCGTTTCTTATGGCTATGGGCGGAGGTGACCACCAACCATCAGGTGAATTGTCATGTTGTTAAAAATAATTGATCCACTGTATGATTCTTAGATAGATTGATCAAGTAAATTAATTATATTTTTTTATTGAATCGAGTTTCAGCGAGGTACAGCGCTCTGAACCAATATATCGATAACGTTAGTATTTATTATTATATTGTTGATACATTTTGAATTTGCTCGTAAATTTGTGTAAATAAAATCTAGCAAATATGAATCAATATAAAAAAAAATATTAAATTAAAAAAAAAGTTTAACGTGAATAGATAATTGTTGTATAAAATTTCGATCTCTTTCACATCGCTCCGATAGCCGTGATCGTCTAGTGGTTAGGACCCTACGTTGTGGCCGTAGTAACCCAGGTTCGAATCCTGGTCACGGCAGTGATACCCACTGTCGCGGCGGAGCCGTTTTTTTGTTATTTTTTGTTTACTAAAAAAATCACATATACTTTAAAAACAAATGTATGAGATGAATAGTTAAAAATAATATATTTATTAATTATTTTGTCACTATTATTTAACAAATAATTTATTGATATACTACCTAATATTTTTTTTATTTTTTTAAGTTTTTTTAAATAGTGTTTATAAATTGTCTAATCTATGTAATTCATACGGTGTGATAAAATGATGTAGTGTATGTGCTGCCATCTATGTATAACCCGGAAACTAAATAATAACTAAGTCAACGAGCATTGGTATAATTCTTACGCAACGCGTTATCAATATAGTTCCGACAACAAAGATAGATGGCGTAACACGTATTTGTTTTGGTACAATACGCACCGCAGCTGTTCGCTATCATAGAAATCTGTGAGAGAAAAGGAGTGGTGATTAGGCTGTCTTTCGCGAAAAATTACGTTTTTTAAATGGTTCATGGCCTCAAAGGGACTTGTAGTCGATAAATGTGAGAGAGAAAGTGGTGCTGTATAGTGTGTGTTGTTGTCAGTGCGTAAAAACATCATGAAACTGTGTAATTAACGATGTAAACGTTGATATGACGTTTACTAGCGGTTTGCATGTGTGCGTGTAACGTTCGTGTAGCATTGCCGTTGGTTGTTGAAGCGAATCTTGTAACGGGAACAGAATGCTACTTCGGGTAAGTCAGTGATATTGTTTTGGTCGGTAACCTAACCTCTGACCGAGATGGTCATGCGTGCATTGGTGTTACACATTCATACTCAGATATGTCGCTGACCTCGATACTTCGCGGGTCTCAACGTTTTATATTGCGAAGCCTATAACTTGGTTACTTGCTATTTTTTTAAGACGCTTTGTACATTTTACCTAACTATATTTTACTAGTAAATTAATATTTTAACTTGCTGCTAGTTTACTAAGCAAATGCTACGTATTTATGTGGGGTTCGTAATAGAATTATTTTGATGTTTTTGAGAGGAATAAAGATCGTGGGAAAATGTCTATAGAGAAAAAAAACAAGCAAAATGTACCTACATACTTATCTAAATGTAATAATTTTTGTATTACGTTAGCTCAATCATTTGTTATATTTTGTTGGAACATGCGAACTAGTACCTTGATATGACCTAACGTAACTATTTTTATTTTAATCGAAGGTATACCCAATAATACCTACTCTAGGCTACCTTATTTTAGGTACGTGGATAGGTCTAAAGATAAATAATTATTAGCCACTGTCTAACTTCCATTTCCAAAATGCGTATTTACGTGCCGTGAGCTCATCTAAATGAAGGTAATATTTTGTGATAGTACTATTTATTACCTAATTGTTATTTAAAAAAATATGTGGTTATACCATATTAAACAATTCATTCCCTTCTCGAACACATGTATAATATCAGTGTAATTGAACAGGCCACACAATAAAATATAAAAATCTATAAAAATCAACAAAAGAAAGAAGTAGTTACGTCCCCAGCGGTAAGCATAGATTAACAAAATCTAAGCATAGATTAATGCACTTAGTTTTATTGGCTGATATCTATATTTTTGAGTTTGGAAGGTTCATAACGAGAACGGTTACTTTGGCTCTGTTTGCCTAGTTAACATGTAACCATTCAGAACGATATTGAACAAATATTTGATGTTATCTTAAAATGACCACGAAAAATTTAGTTGATGCATGATTCTGCAACTTTATTCAGGAGCGTATAACAATTAATCACATTGTTGATGTAGTGTAATGACACGTATTTAAAATGATAAGATAGGCTAATAAGTCTATCGTCCTTAAAGACATCAGTAATGGTTATACAATAGAGGAACTGATAAGATTGCGACGAGAAACAGATCGTGTTTCAGATTAAGGTCCCTTTTAATCCTGGTATTAAAACTTAGAATATCTAGATGGAAATAGTCACTTGATTTAGTTGATTAAGTTAAAAAGTACTACATGAGTAAGTACAAGAGATGGGCAAAGAGGCACCTGGTGCGTAATGTTAAATGTCCGTCAGATTGTCATTTAGGACACGAGAACTGCAAGTGCGATGTCGGCCTATGGGTACAAAAAATAATATTGAAACACTTAATCTTTTCATCCCTTGCAGCATAATTATAAACATCTGTGACGAACTTGGAATAGGTCTGTAGGAAGGATTAAAGTAAGTTAGTAAGATCTATAAGTATTAGGTGTTGAAAGAGATATCACTAATTATTATTCGTTTGTAAGGGGACTGTGGTTAATCTAGTGTAGGTTAGTAAATATTAGTAATTGTCCAGGTAATAATTGTTATCATTTGTCCCATTCTATTTAAATACATAATTAATTGACATTTACTAACATAATAATGTAACTCTTTTCATGAGTAATTTATAAAATGGATAATATGATTGTTTATTTTTCGACTTTATGCAAGAACGGTTTCTCTGTTTACAAAATTATAATCTACAGTCAATTGTTAGTAATATTTATTAATATAATATTTAGTCAGACAACTGAGAGGTACAAATGTTTAGAAGTTTTATGCAAATCAAATCCGGCATGCAAATTAGTTTAACGACTCTGAAACGTTCATAAGAATGACATCTAAGCAACATAACAAGCTCGAAAACCGGTTCTAAGCGGAATTAGTTAGTAAATATTGTACCTATTTGATTTAGAATTTCAAATCTGTCTTCTATGTAGGGTCGGTGCGTTTTAGTTGTCATATAGTAGATTTCTGTATTTAGCTCTTTGGGCGATTGAAAATATATGTAATCTACATGAAAAATACTGGTTCATAATATAATCAAGAAATTAAATAAACAATACGTGCAGTATGGACTTATATATATTGTATATCTTTTAAAAAAATATGGAGAAAGGGAAAAAATCGTCAATATGCTAGTTAGAGGTTGTTGCGTTTAAAATTAAACTTAGGTAGTTGCTTAGGTAGGTATTGTTGGAAGTTATTAAGCCTCAAGGCCCAACATGGCTACGATTTCTATCTAATGATAGTAAGTTTATTGATTGAAGAACGTTATTTTAGATTCTGCGACTATCATTGCCCCATGTCCACTTATCTCCTATTACTTGGGATTGTTTTGAAATATAAAATCATGTTAAAAAATAAGTTCAATCATTTTAGTGTGTCTTTCCATTTAAAAGATAATTTTAGTGACTATACAGTAGACATTAATTTAAATTCATTAATTATTTCATGCATGACGTTTATCCTCAAAAGCTTAACAATTGTTGATATTCACTCAAAATATATCTTATGTTGGGTGAAATATATTTCTTTAAGTATTTACGGAAGACAATATGATTAATCGTATTACATAAAAGAGAGTAAGTTTGCTTATACGGAAGTAATTATGAATACTGTTGTCTATCAAACAATTTAACTCGATTGGCATTGAAAGTAAGGGTAAATCGTATTTGGTTCTCGTACAAAATGCACATAAATGCACAACAGAAAGTTGACGTTCATTTCGTCGGTAACGAGCAAAGCGAAGGCGCTAAGCCTTGGACGTGGGCGAGATAATTAGTGGGCAAAATTTAACCAATTACGCCTCTAACCTTGGACCCTTTGAGCGCAGTTTGTTAAATTTGCACGAACTCGGTGCAGTTTTAAATTATAAAACATTTTAACAAAGGATTGGGCCATTGTGTGATGCATAAGGCGGCCTTTTGTGTGGAGTATGATATAAGTGTACACACTCGTAGGTAGCAGATTAATTGATGCTGAAACAAAAATGAATGGTCTCAATTCTTCTTATTTTTTTGTTTGTTTACTTTTATGTAATGCTGGATAAACTTGATGCTCATTATATCTCGCGCGTTTGTCGTTTGTTTGTCATTGTAATAACATGTAAGTATTGATTATTTTGGGAGTAGTTTTATTACGGAAATATTCTTTTCTATTAAGTAAATATTAGATTCTATTCTACGTACGTTTACAGGTATAAAAAGTAGGAAAGTAACGCTATCAACATAGTCAACTTTTTTTAATAAAGCGATCACTATTTCTTAATAACAGACAACTCACAGTCTATAGTAATGGGGCTAGAAGCATCAGACTTTGTAAAGAGACTTCTTATAGACATAGTTTAGAGGACTACGAATTTTTTTTTTTAATTGTTCCCCAATGTTCATATTATAACAAATAATATAAAAGTAATATTTCCGCAGACATATTCGCGGGTATAAGTTCGTCCTTAAATGTTTTAATATAACGAATAGTTGTTTAAAACCTTTTCGGACGGCCTAAACTACCCGTTGAACTATTAATCCAGAAAAACCAAATGTGACACACCACGTCACCCACCTTTATTTTGAAACGTTTTTTGTAATCCGGCAAAATTTTCCGTAATCAGACAAAACGTGTTTCCAACATTGTGAGAACTGTATTGAAATTGATCAGGCGTAGATCCAGCAACATGTCCAACAGAAGGACTTCGAAGATTGTGCATGAAGCTCATAGTATTTCGCGAAGTCCGGAGGCCTTGCCGGAGTTAGCTTTAGCAGCGATCGCGTCATTTAAGAAGCAAAAGGAAATAGGAGACTTTATGGCTTTCCTTCTTGGAGCTTTAGAAAGAAACTCCGATTGGCTCAACGATATAGTTGCTAAGCAACGGAATTTTAGATGCGCTCTGATGATTGGAGCCGGTCCTAATAGGTTTCAGCTTCAAGAGATAATCTATCCCAACAGTGAGAATAACATCCAGCTTGAAGTAGAACTACGAGAATCCGAAGACCACGACAAGGTAGCCATAGCTGCTTTGTTGAGGCTCAATAATGCGGAAATGGATCAGCTCATGAAATATATTAAGACTCGATTGTACGAAAATCACTTGCTCAGGGAAGAGCTGCAGAAAGGCAAGGGGCTAGGTTTCAGTTTCGCGGTACTCAGACCGATTACCGACAAGCAGTATCGAATAATGGAGAGAATAGTCATAGGGAGTTCCATGAAAAATGTCCTTCCAAAAAAACACATCAGGGAAGAGAAATCTTTAGTGCGACCTCCGTTCAAGAAAGCCAAACGTGTGGCGTAGTTTCCCAGTACGATATAGTTATTCGACGCAGAGTGAATAATAGTTTGAGATGAAACGCTTAGCGGTTTGCCCGCCGCATTGTGACGTAAACCAGTAATGGCCGTAATTTGGGACGACTGAAAAACGCGCGGCTGACGGTAAATTATACTCATTTATGCATTGATCGTTTCCGATTACCCATGATGGATGACAGAGCGGTGCTGACTGCTGGCGAAATACATTATGGTACATTATTTCAATTTCGCATTATCTTGTTACACGTTGTTTGAAATATTAAACAGGGTCGGCAGTGTCTGTGTTGTCTTTTATTGATGAAGAATGGAGCGACTTGTAGATATTACTTAGTCTTAGGATCATCTGCTGTTCCATTAAAATCGTCCATCGTGATCAAAATTACAATAAAATCGTACATTTGGTAATATACACTTGTAAGTGATTTTTGGAAGTTTTTAAGCCCTAAGACCCCCGACATAGCTACGATATCTATCTAATGGTAGTAAGTTTAGTGGTTCAAGAAAGTTATTTTAGATTGTGCACGTATTATAGACTGGTCCACTTAGGTCCTATTAGTTGGGATTGTTATGAAATATTAAATCATGTTAAAAAAAAACTGTGCAACCATTTAGTGTGTCTTTCCATTTAAAAGATAATTTTACATACAATTTTAG
>DWPA01002297.1:0-16066 GCA_018251375.1 Calpodes ethlius
TGTCCCCTCTGTATTCTTATAACTTTCAAATATTTGTAGACAATTTTAATTTTAGATTCTTAATAGTTTAAATTACTAAAACAAATAGTGTTGCGCCGATATATACATATTGTACATATTGAGTAAAGAAAGATAAAAATACAGAGGGGACATAAAAAACCTAAACTAATTTCTCCTGATTGACAACATAAATTGACAACTATATCCTTTCATTTTTATTTTAAAAATATTTTTTATTCGGCCTGAACAGGTGATTCCATATAATGATGTACGTGTTAAATTCAATTGTTTTTTATAGATACGGACCTACAGAACAGCTGAAATTCGTGGGCATCGAGAGGGAAATGGAATTCTTATGAGAGCAACCCAAAAACTGATCCGAGGCGTCCACAAGTGGCGACTCGAGCCCGCGCGGCGCGGACCGCCCGTAGCGCCGCGCGCCGCCCGCCGCCGCCCGCCGCCGCCGGCCGCCGGACACTTGTGCGTCCAACATTGAACTGCTAATGGTGGACTGTGTATTAATCAATTATGCTTTTTATATGTTATCTATGAAATTAATTGTTACTTTTGGCTGCTGATCGAGACTATGATGTTACATATGTTTTAGACGGTTACAGTGCTGTAAGTGCCTGTTTGTACTTTTCAACATTTAATACATTTTATAAATACGAAGATGTTTTATTGCTTTGTTTTCGTACGAGTGTGGATCAGACGGAACGTTGATGTAATTATGGCACTACGATTCCATATTTATGATATTAATGCCAACCCTATTGTTATACTATGTATCTACCATAAGCTCCCATACCCCGGGTGTTTCTGTCGATCTAAGTAATCAACCAAGTAAAGCGATCTTCAGCGCAGTCGGTAGGGTGACCACTGGTTGTAAAATTTCTCGAGTGCTTTCTTTGTTTAAAGGGCACGCAAAGCTGATAAACCTAGCAGTTATCATTAGATAGCTACACGTGTGTTTGATACTGTACATAACCAGAAGTGAAGTGTGATCTTAGACCCCTTCAATTATGAGGAGACCGGTGCCCGCAAATGTCCCTTAAATGCCTGAAGCCATGTCGTACTAACCCGAAAAAACATGTTTGTGTGGGAAAGGGCATAAAAAGCAGATGGTGAAAAAGTCCCAAACAGACGTTGGGTAAACAATTTACATTTAAATTATAAAGTGTACTTATTAAAGTAATCAGGGGATCATTCTTATTATTGTTATTTAGTAGGTTGCTAGGTAGGTAGGTTGCTGGTAGGTTGTTATGAGAGACAGACTGATAACTTTCAAAATTCAAGCCAACTAAAAATTACAATGGCTGCCTCACTGAAAATACCTGCAGATTAAATTATAATTCAAACCACTTAAAAATTTGAGTCTTGTAATTGAAGCATGCTCTACCATGCAGACCCAGGGAGGGTCACAGAAGTATATTGCCTACAGGTGAAGTTTATGTCTGAGGTGGGCTCGGTTGCTATGTTGAGTTTTCATGTAAACTGGAACTTACACTACATGTTTTTCAATGAAACAGAACTTAACATAGGATATATTGCAGGAGTGATTTGAGTTTTATTCACCATTTCAAAACATAGCCGCTTCAGCTCTTAAATCGTAATAAAATACAATGCACTATTTAAAATAAAGCAAACATATAACAAGTCAATATTTATTCTTGTAACAAACAAGTGAATCCTTCATAATAATTATTAAGAAATAAAACTAATCAATATTTTATGCCCCAACAATACTGCTACAAAAATAAGTACAGGATTTCCTATTTAAAGAAAATACTACTTACATTTTATACAAAACTATATTTCTATATATGTATTTCTAGTCACAGTCACAAGATGTAGTCACATGGTAACAGGTATTAAAGTAAAAATATTTTATTTTAAAAACATGTAAAACTGCTGTATATTGTCTTAAAACAACAACTCTTGTTGTTGTAATCATAGAAAAAAAACAACTGTTTTTCTGTTTTCAATATCACATACAAAGTTCACAACAATGGCAATATAAATTGGTTACTTGACAGCAAGGTGTACAGTACTTTGTGACTACACTATATTGTATTCAACAACTAATCACAGGAGCCGTCCGGCCAGCCGTCTCTCCACCGCTCATGCACTTTGCTACAATCAAACTCTGGTTTCCCCAGTTTGACATTTACTGTATTGTGCCTCTCACACAACCACTTGGCTAGCTCATCTCTTGATTTTGTCTTTGGTGGGTTTTTTTTAATACTGGAATAAAAAGAAAAACAGAACACAAATTAAATTTATCGTTTTTGGCATTACAGTTCAAATATCAAGTTCAGAAAAAAAAATATTTTTTATTGAAATAAATTGAGGTGCATACTCACTCTTCTTGAAAGTCCAAAGCACATGGTTCGCATGGGTAGAACTGTGCAAATATATTAAAGAACCTGGCCATGCCTTCAGACTGGGACTGCGATGGCTCCTCAGGGTAGTAAGATGCCATAGAGTGGAGCAATCCCCAAGTTGATCTCCCCAGTTCATCTTTGTCTAACGGACATTCATTGCTGGCAGTTGTTGATGGTGGCTGTAGAGTCAATTTACTTGAACATTAATCAATCTCACAAATAATAATGGCCCAGTGGCTTGAATATAGGTCTTACCCAAATGGGAATTATACTAAGTTCCTGCACACACCTCTAAATATTTAAGGTAATGTGTATATTTAATTGCCAATTGCTTAGATGGAGGAAACTTGAACCCCAGTACAGTACAGTTTTCTGTATCAGACCCAAGGGTGTATGAAATTTGTCAACCTCTATTTGAACAGCATGGTAAAATATGGTCCCAGGGTTGGATCCTCTTATTGGGTAGGATGACCCACCCTGCCGACTGAGACATTTATGGAGGGCGTTAATTATATTGAATAAACATGTGTGTCTGTCTCAACACAACCTTACCGTTTTACTTGGAGGCGCACTACCAGACTTGTTTTGTAATTTGGCCCATGTCTTGAAGTCGGAGCATGCACGACACGGCTTCTCTTCGTCTTCACCGCGATTGGACGGCATTTGTCTAATCCCACTACTGCATTTGAGGTAAAGCAAGAGGTAATAATGATGCAATAACCAATACAATAATTCACAAGTCAAAAGTTGTTTTTCTTTATGATTTATGCCCTGGAAATGCACATTTCTTTAATAACTTTTTAATAATAGTAAGTTTGATTTTACTATGATCCATATATTTCTGTAACCAGGTCCATCTGACGACCTTATAAACGGCCCAACACAGAACATCTGATAAGATTTGATGGATTGTGTCTGTCCCACTGACGTTTGACGTCCCTGTCGGCCGCCAATGTCTAATAAACGCATGTGACAATCCATTTAAATTAAAAGTCACAAGTCAATATATAGCAAATAGGCAGAAAAACAATAAAAACATAGTTATAGTTATTAATCTACAAGTATGATTAGTATTTAGTGCAGTGTTGATTGTAAATATTGGATACCTTTATAACCTTTAAAATATATAAATATAATTTATAATGGCTTCTCGATGCATAGGATTAATAAAAACTATTCGATGCAGGACAGTTTACTCAAATTGCACCAGATTTTTTCAAAACGGTGGTATGTCCATGTCCACTGTCACATCAAAGAACCAATATAATGCCATTAAAGAGTTTAGGGCTGGAAATGAAATTATTTATTCAGAGGACCCCGACACTTTCGGTACTTTATCTCGTAAAACGTTTACCAAAGAAGTAAAGGAAGATGAAGGAGATATTAGAGAAGAGAAGTATATACAGGAGTTACCTGTACAGTCGCAAAAATTAACGACGAAACAGTATGCTGATATAATCAAACAGTACATCAAACAGAAGAGAATAAAAGAAGCTATTGATGTACTTGAAATTAGAATGATACAAGAAGACAGAGTTAAGCCTGAGAATTACATTTATAATATTTTAATAGGAGCATGTGCAGATGTTGGATATACCAAAAAAGCCTTCAAGTTGTACAATAATATGAAAAAGCGTGCGCTGAAGCCTACAGGTGACACTTACACTTGTTTATTTACAGCATGCCTTAACAGTCCGTGGGTCACAGACGGTTTGAGGAATGCGAGACATTTAAGAGCTTTTATGGTGGAAAAAGGAATTGAGCCAAATCTGACTAACTATAATGTAATGATTAAAACTTTTGGTAGATGTGGAGACTTAGCAACAGCATTTCAAATTGTAGATGAGATGGTTTCTAAGAAAATTAAAATAAGAGTACATACTTTTAATCATCTGTTACAAGCATGCATTACAGACAAACAGAATGGTCTTAGACATGCACTTGTAGTGTGGAGAAAGATGTTGAAAATGAGAGAAAAACCAAATATTTACTCATTCAATCTTATGCTGAAATGTGTAAAAGACTGTGATTTGGGAAGTAAAGAAGATATTAATGATTTAATAGGTGTATTAGAAGAAAACATGGTCCTGAGTATTGGGAAACAAAATAAACCATTACAAATAGAATCTGGAACTGAAGTAGCACCAATGCCGAATTATCTTGCAAGTTCATCTAGTGACATGGTTACTGAAAGTAATTTAAATGATCATAAATGTAATGTTAATACAATTGAAAGTCCCACATGTGGGAATGATAAAGATATTACAATTGATGAAGAAGTAAGTCTATCTAAATGTCAGGACGTAACCACATTAGAGTTTGTGGATTATAAAAGGCAAATGCCACAAGTGCAGCCCCAACCAATTGTACCAAATTTGCTATCAAAGACTTTACAAATGGATAAAGTGATTGCACTTCAAGATGTACACACTGTACAAGACAAGTTTGCAATTATTGGTGGTCAGGAGGAAATACTTAAAGAAATGGAAGTTTATTCCGTAAAGCCAGACATTAAAATATTTACCCAAATGTTACCACTAATAGACAACACTACAGAAGCAGAAATGAATTTAATCAAAGCTATGCACTTAGCAAAAGTTAAACCAGATATTGATTTTTACAATTTACTAATAAGAAAGAGATGTTTGCGGTTGGATTATGAAAAAGCACATGTAAGACATTCACAAATATTTTTACATATTAAAAAGTTTATGGCTATAAAATATTTATAAGCTTTGTTTGGTTTGCAGGAAGTAAAAGATATGATTGAAAAAGAGAAGAAAAAAAGGCATCCGCTAAATAAGAAGCACAGACTAAAAGAAAATATAATGACCTATGGAGTATTAGCTATGACACGTAGAACCAAAGATAGTGCAGTACAGTTACTTGATGAAATCAAAGAAAAACAAATTAAGTATGTAGCGTTAATATCTTGTATAACCATTGCCTATAGCCTACAAAGATACTTCTCCTTGTTCTGCTTCTATCTTTTTCAGAAATACTTGTTTCCTTAAGTTTTTTTTAAAATATTTTTTTATATGTGTATTTAATTTAGTTTATCCTTAGCTATACATAGGCATGTATGTTATATGTATTCATAAAAAACATAATTTTGATACATGTATCTGTGACTTTCAGAATAAACATTCAGATATTGGGTACATTATTGAAACATGGCACCATTAATTGCAATTTTGAATACATCAAATTTGTCATGGATGTGGTGAAAAAGGAGAAAGTGATGGTTAATGATAAATTCATTCAACATCTAGAGGTTTTTAATGATAGATGTGCAGCTATCATTCAGCAGGTATGAATTTTTATGAATTAACTAAATGGTTAATTTAAATTTATAAGTAATTTGAATTATTCTTCATATAGTTTATATTAAGCAGCAGATTTCTACTAACTGTAACTAGTAAATCATGCTAAACGATCAAACTTTTACCATGATCACTTTGTAAATGATAAAATATTTTTATATAACTGGCAAAATAGCTTGAGATCCCCAAGTTTTCGTAAAAGTTAGAAATTTTGAACGGTCTCAAAACCACTGTAGGTAAATAGAAAGGCAAAAATTACTTCACTCTAATAAAAACTACGACTTTAAATATTTCGCAAATAGATTCTTAAATCAAAAGTGGATTACTTTCGGAAATGTTTTTTAAACAAAATATCCAACAATATATATATATACATATATATTATTATGTATGTACGCAATAGAGATGAAAATAACGTACTTCTATTTTTCACTTTTCTTGGCTGACCATGCATTGGTGATGCCTTTGCTGTCACTGAATATCATTGTTACTGGAGACTACTTATCATTAGCTATTGGTTATTTACCTAAAACTCTATTATTTCACTTGTCATACAATTATAATTAAAATATTATTTTGTCCACAGAATATTGACAAAGGAACCATAAATAAAGGCTTTTCAATTGCCTTCAACAGTTTTTTAAACAGTTACAAAGCTTGGTTGGCAGAAGTTAACGCTGAAGAAGCTCTTAAGGAGGAACACCCTTGGCAACAGTTTCAAGAATCATATCCAGAGACAATACAGAGACCTCCATTTCAGATTAAAGAACCTAAGAAGTTTTATAAAAGAAATAGAAAATTTGTTATGTACGCTCCACAAGTGAAATAAAACAATTTTAACTGATCCATTACTTTTATTTTATAAAAAGATTAATGATACTCCATACATGTGAGTAAAGTTGATGTTTGAGACAGTTAAGTAATGCATACAGCAAATGGGCAGCCATACATTAAAATGGCTAAATCTTGATGTGATGTAACTTCCTGTTGAGGTCTTCGAACTTCAGCAGTTTCCTAATGAAGAAGTCTCCGTAGCGATGAGCCACCTTGGTATCAGCAATGTGGATCATGTCATTATCAATGTAGAAGTCCAACTAGAAAAAAGAAAAATGAAAATAAGATGCTACATCGAGAATAATCACCTGAGATTTTATATTTAATTGTCACATATCTATTTCGTAAATTGAACCCAGATTCATCTCTTGGCAGGCAGGTTTACTACTAACTCGACTATGGTTTGATCAACTAACAGTATATTTTATTTAGTATGCTGAGTACTTTGTATCAAAAGTGTAAAAAGTATACACAAATATCAGTGTTAATAACTTAATTCCTGATTAACTTGACTTACAGGTATATTTCACCAAGATTAAAATTATTGCTACAAAAAATATTATTTATAGAGACAGGTACATAAAACTGACAGCCTTACTTATATTTTTGTTGAAGTACGCTAAAAGGCTTCATTACAGTTTCATGTAGTTAAAAATATTACAATTATTAACACTACTTTATCAGAATATAATTTACGACATTAAAAAATAGTACACACAAAATTATGTTCTTACCTCCGAGCCACTCTGGAACTTGCCATCGAGACCGCTGGGGCCCTTCGTCCAGACAACGTTCTTCATCTTGTGCTTGAAGCAAAGCAGATGGATGGCGAGGGCGGCATGCTCGCGGGCTGCGTCCCGGTCTCCGCCGCGAGCCGCCGACATGAAGGCAGCCAGTTTAGCCAACGGCAGGGTAGTGTACAGCTTCAGGTATGAACGAATAGTTGGTAACATCTTTTGTTGGCGGACCTATTGGACATAAGTTCATAATATAAAATACTAAATTAACGCTTTTAGTGTCAAAATGTGTCGGCGTCACACAGTGAACATGACCACTTACCATCAGGTGGGATAGTAGTCAAGCACTGACTTATTCAATGTAAAAAAAAACCTATTTAATGTTTTTGGTGCTGTGCCAGATGTTTATTAGAAAAAAAAAAATGTGTTCGGCGACTCACCTCGTCCATGAAGACCTGCGTCTGATGCTTGACGGCGTCGCGGCCGTAGTTGGAGCCGGGCTCGATGGGCGGCGGGCACGGCGACAGGAACTTGGGGCACGCGCTAGTGAAGCAGCTCTCGAACTCGCCCAGGTCGCCGTACTGCATCTTGAACATCTTCTCGTGGTAGTTCTTCTCGCGGAGCACCTAAGGGACGACCGCTAACATATTAATACTCCGACATTATGGTGGTTAACTTGTAAGGAGTCACGATAATTAGGATTTTTTTTTGGTAGAGAATCAATCATAAGTTACATATTTGTGTTTGTATGTTCGTATCAGATAAAATGTGTACATATTAGAACAAACCTGCTGAATGGACTCATCGACGCACTGCGGGTGCAGCACCAGGCAGATAGCCAGCAGGTTGTACATCTGAAAACAATACATTAAGATTTTTTTCATCATATTAGGATTTTTTTATTACAAAAGTAAACATAACGCAATAATTTATAACAGAATTTTGTTACAAGACCAACATAAGTATTTTTTGTGATGCACCTGTTACAAAGTGTTGCCAACATGCCCAAATGCACCTTCATTATCCTAACAATTTTACGAAATTTGATCCTCCATTAATTAGTGTGTCAACTAATGCTCTAAGCAGTTGGCCAAATCCTTGTGGATTCATCGTCAGGGCGCTAATTAACGCGTCTACAATATATTCAAGTACCGTACCTGGTCCGTCTGCTTGTTTATCTGATCGT
This sequence comes from Calpodes ethlius, assembly GCA_018251375.1. NCBI lineage: Eukaryota > Metazoa > Arthropoda > Insecta > Lepidoptera > Hesperiidae > Calpodes > Calpodes ethlius. Next base: position 8,465 of record DWPA01002297.1, read on the forward strand.
TCTGGTAGGAGCGCTGCGAGAACAGCTGCTTGGTGCGCTGGATGTAGAGCAGCGCGGACGACAGCGTGCGGATCGCGTCGGCGTAGCGCCGCATCATCATGTACGCGAACCCCACGTAGTACGACGTGGAGATCTGGCACGCGGGTACGTGCGAGTACTGAGATTTCTTGTGCAGCTCTATGTTCTCCAGCACCTGTCCACCACAGTCATCAACACTGAAATCTATTACATATTACGAGAAAGTCATTTTGTACGAAGTAGTATATTTTTTCTATATCATCTTAACAATCACAAAAAATAAATTCAAAAACCTTTACCTTAATAGCTTGGTAGTAATCACCAAGCAGAGAATGAAGGCGCAACAGGCCGACCAGGGAGAAGTATCCCAGCATCTTGTACAGCGAGTGGCGGCCAAACTCCCCCGCCACCGAGTCTGGGTCACCACCAGCAGCGTACACCTGCACAAATAATTCATCTATGGTAGCTACTTATTGTTTCCTGAACATAAACAAATGTTACAACTCAAGTTAACCACACTTAGTTTAAAAAGTGACATGGTGAAAGGAAATAAAAGTGTTAATTCTAAAATAATGACAGAAATTTTCTTAGATATATTTATGTATGTGATAATCATAGCAATTGGAAATGTGAATGAAAGCGGGAAATGTTATATGGAACACAATGAATTTTGATTACTTACTTCAAGTTGACGTTTAATGTTGGACTTGTCAACTAGAGAATGGAGCACGTTGAGAATGCAGAGCACATTCCAAGCTTTATTCTCGTTGTTGAGCTCATTAATCTCAGCCGGGCTCAGTTTTGAGGTGCGTGACCTATTTTAGGGTAAAAATTTGTTATCTTAGTTAATTTTTTCTTTAAAGAAAATACATAAAATATTTATTCATTTTTGCAGAATTTTCTTCAGTACCCTATTATCACTCCACTGGAATTCTCTTATGTTCAAATCACACACCAAAAACATTGTAGTCATCAATCAACCTATTATAATTTGTTTAAACAAATTTCTATTATAGTGGATTGGTGAGATTTGATCTTCCCCAAATTATTACACCTTTTAGCACACCTTTCCATTGAATTCAAAACTGATAGGGCACTTTTAGAAGCACTGACAAAGTTGCGAGAGTAATGGCTTCAAGTCTTTAATAGCACACTATTACATGGGTGTCTCAAAATTCTAGGAGACCTAGGGCATACTCCACCTTGTTCAATATTCAGCATTACTATAAGTCTTTAAACCCTCTTACAGTGTAACCACAATAAGTTAAACATGAATCTAGGAGAAACCTGGACTTAATTATAAATATTATAGTAGATAATTACCTCACTTTCATGTTTGAAACTCACCTATATTGTGCAAAAGATTGGAATTGATACACAAATTCATCAATAAGTTCCCACAACCACTGGTCAGGAAGTTCCAAGGGCACGGGCTTTTCAGCAGAAAGGATGTAGTTGAACAAGTCACAGTAGTTGTAGAAGGAGAGGAATCTCTGCTCTGGTTTTGGCCCTCCAGGCACACGAGCATAGATATCACGATAGTACAACTCCTTGTACAGGATCATAAACACCTAAAACATGCATTAAATATTGTTACAAATATAAAAAAACTATAAATAAGGTAACAAGAGATATTGTAGCTGTCTTTATCATTATTTAGAACATCTCAATTGATCATCCAGCAAGTCAATAGCACAAAATACATTAAGTATATAACAATAGTTATTGCAGTGGAAATGCTTCATTAAAAATATATCTATCATTAGTTATTATCAAAAGATATGGATGATCTACATGTATAGTGTTTGGTTCAAATAGGGCTGCACTTCTGGGTACCATCAATCTAAATTAGCAATACTTTTGCCATTGCTCCTTAATATCTTCCTGGGTATTCCAATAAGTACCAGAACCATTTGAATATTAAGCAACATCAATAAAATCTTACTTTATCCTTATCTACAATTGGAGCTACTTCATTTTCATCAGGCCATGGGGTGTTTTCAAAATACTGCTCGGTGAGCTTAGGGAAGGTGTTCTCATAAAGATTTAAAATCTCAAATGTCATCCCTTCATTGATCATATTGCGGAAGTAAACCAGGAACTTCTTAACCTGAAGAAAATTAAATATATTGCATAGTTAACAATGTTATATATATTTCATTAAGATAACACATATTAATTTTACTCACCATATCCGGCATTTTATAGAATGATGATCTATCATACTCCAAATCATATTGTGGATCTCCCGTATGAGGCTCATAATCACCATATGATTCGTAGCCACCCTGCAATCAATTGGTGGAAACTATAAAATTCTTTAGAGATGTAGTTATTGTGGCCTATATAAAGATTATTCAATAATAAAGGAAATAGGTTTTGTAGTAAGCATCTAAAATAGTACAATACCATGGTTCAGTACAGTGGTCTTGTAAACAAGTATAAAGCTAATAAGTACAGGGGTATTAACAAACCGACGGGCTGTAGTGGCAGTCTAACCTAACATAAGTAGTATGCACTTTTATTGATTATATTTCTATAATAATAAAAACGAACCTACCTCGTTATAATCGTCACTAGAATACATAGTGACGTTTTTTCACAATACGTTTATTAGATATTTTAGTTTACACTTTTATTTAGAAGTACAATCTTTAGAAACCATTCAACAACCAAAATGAGATGACATGACAACCACAGATATTACTGGCCAAGTGGCCATAGATGTGTTAACGCTAAAAAACACCCGATTTGTCCGTGGCTTTCAATGATGATGTTCATAGATAATGATTCTGTCTTTGGTGAGTAAAGACGGAAGATTCATGTGCCTGGGAATGATATCGATCTACTGTAATTCGGGATGTAATATTTAAATTACCAATGTTTATGGGTGAATTGATATATTCATGTAATCTTATATATACTCAAGTACTTAGTCGTGCATATTCTATGCCTCTCCATTAAAAATATTCTATGGTGAAGTTACTTTTTCTATTTTAAATTGTCATAGTTGCGATTGACAGATGACAGATATAACGACGGCGTAGGGAAAACTAAACCTACGGCATATTGCGAGGTTGAATTTTGGTAAAGAATCCATTTTTGTGAAAACCAAAATGTTAACCAGAAACGGCACAAACTTATTTTTCCGCTCATACCTTATTGGTAAAGGCCCAGCATACTTCAGAAACATCTCTACAACTTATGTGAGAAATGATGTGGTCAAAATACAAAGTACGGATGACTTCAAAGATAAAGTTATCAATAGCAAAGTTCCAGTGGTTGTAGATTTTTTCGCAACGTAAGTTTTGATGGTTTGTTATAAATTATTCTGTGAGTTTTTCTATGACTCTAAAATGTAAAAGGTAACTGTAACACAATTTTTAGCAATGTTGCATCACAATTTTGTTCTTATTGTGTTGCATTGGTTTGTAAATTAGCTATGTTTTGTAGGTGGTAGGCCATATGTATGGTTCACCAAAGAAAGTGCTACCGTCTCTGTGCAATTGTGTTTTGGTCTGTAGAGTATTCTAGATCAACGCTTACACTTATACAAGAGACAACCATCTCCCCCCTGGGGTAGCAACGCATCTGTGACTGACTTCAAGTGGGACAATTTATTACTAATAATTGCTAACAGGACATCATAACACCCATAGTCCTCTTACTAACCAGTCATATTTGAAATTTGTCATAGATGTCCTTGAGCAGCAGGGGATGGTGACACTTTAAGCTAGTTTGTATTGCTTGTCACATAAAAAAAAAATAATACATATTTTTTTGAAAAAATCCTTGCTAAACATTTTTTGGATTACAGGTGGTGCAACCCATGCCGGCTCCTAACACCACGTCTTGAATCAATAATATCAGAAAACAAGGGTAAAGTGGTACTAGCAAAGGTAGACATTGATGAACAGACAGACTTGGCTCTTGACTACGAAGTGAGCTCTGTACCTGTCTTAGTGGCAATTAAGAATGGAAAAGTGCAACAGCGCTTGGTGGGGTTACAAGACACAGACAAATTACGCAAATGGATCGAGCAGTTCACCTCTGAAGAATCAAAGGCAGAAGTTAAGGCTTGAAGAACATATTACCGATACATAAATTATTAATGTTGTTACCAATATGTAGTTAAAAATAAAGCGTATAAAAACAATATTTTATTCTTCTAGACATTGTATTAGGCTCCTAGCTCTACTGTACACTATGTCATCTGGTTTCACTGTAGATTTTTCATTTTCAGTTTCATCTTCTGCCTGATCTTCCTTTTCTTGCGATTCTGTCCAGTCATCCATTTGTTTAATTATTTTATTAGCATCTGTCAGGAGCATGTTCCGAATGTTTCCCTTGGCAGACTCAAAGTATTCCAATAGTACTGGCCAGGAGGAGTCTGGTACGAGTAGTTGTGAAAATTTGTTCTTATATAGCCAAACTTGCTTTGCCTTCATAAACTTCCAGTTTTGCCGATCATGTTTCCATTGTGATAAGTAACTGATGCACTGTGATTTTAGCTGGTCCTTCACTGCTGCTTCTGCTTCAGCTTGTCGTTCAGCGTGTTTCTCTCTTTTCATTTGACGAATAGACTTTTTATTCTTCTTTCCAGTGGATTCTTCAGGTACTATTGGTTTCTTCTTTTTCTTTTTACGTTTAACTTCAGGTTCAGAGTCATTGTCGTCTTCAACATGTCTTTTGGTTGCTGTAAGTTCTGAATTTACTGAGGCAAAGTTTGAATTATCTTCATTGGTGCTATTTAATTCATGATTTACACATTCATCTTCTGGAGATATTTCGTTATTTTGATTGTGAGGTTTGGTCTTGTTCTTGTTTTTTTTCTTTTTTCCACCCATAGTCATATACGCTTAAGAATAGAGCTGAATTAAAAAGAATTACTTTGTAATTCACTAACGCAATTCCAAAATATAAAATTAAAACATAACCTACAAAAATAATATGCTCAATATATTTCTAGATCGTCAATCATTGACGTTGACATTGGTTGTCAAATGACCATGGATTATTTCGTTTTTTTTAAGTTTGTTGCCTCAGATAAAATTTTTGTGGAAAACAGATAATCATCGATTCACTTGAAATTTAGAAACAGTAATAATACAAGAGAAACATCTATTCAAAGAATTTATAACTTAATATAGATAAATTGATTTCCGTAACAAATGTATCGAAATCTTGTTTATTCTATCCTCTATTCTTCTTCACAGTCTGTGATTCTAACACAGAATAAGAAAGATACGATACGAGACTAATATTATAACACCAACTAAATTCAAACTACCAGATTTACGAATTATACAATATAGAATATCAGTAGACAACAAACAAAGAATATAAAAATGGTACCTTAAAATTTTAATAAAAAAAAATAATGAAATATATTGTTCATAAATTTGTCGATTGATTGTTACAGTTTTTTTCTTATGATAATTAATATCATAAGCGTTAAAGTTAAAAAAAAAATTAATAATCATTCCCTTTTTTCTAAGTTCATAGATTGCAATCTTAAAATACTCACTTGAATTTTTGATGCTACAGAATACTAAAATCCGCAAGATGAAATAGGATATATTTTATTTGTATATGTTTATCCTTATTGCAGTCAAACGTTTTACCTTAGACTGTTAGGAATTTAATTTTCCAAAATATTTCTGGTTGCGTGCCTAAACCTCAAGTAATTTATTATATAAATCATAGCTTCAGCGTGAGTTAATAAATCGATCATTCGAAAAAAAATCTCTTTAAGTAGTACTTTATAGATAATAATATTAACAGGGACATAATATAATCTAAGGAAACTGTTAATTAATTATTTTTGAGATGAAGTCTTACGCTATAATATATTGACCCTAACAAGACAAGTCGATATGGAAATCGGGATATTAAAATAATTATGCTCGTCTTAGTCCCTTGTAGAATATTCACGGTTTTTAATAAATTATACCCTCGCTAAAATAGAATTTGAAAGAATTATTGTCGCATAATTTTTGGAAAATCCTGAACCTTTACATGTAAATGAAACAGAAGATTTTATTCTAGAAGTTTAATTCAAATAATGTAATAAAGATGACTCTTAAGTACGTATTTGTAATTATTGTTTTAGAACAATCAAGAAAATAAAAAGTGTTTGTTAATAATTTTATTATTTCATTGTGTACCACTTGATGTAATGTTATTAATGAAATCATATGTTAAAGTGTCGCGCTCGAATATTAGTGTTATAGAAACATCTGCAACACCGTCTTGTTGCACAATATCAAAATATGATCGAAAAAGAAATAATATAACTGAAGTTATTTTTTGCAAGCCAATTACTTTCTCATTCATAGTGCAGGTTATCCTTGACGATTTCTGTAGTAATGTAGATCTATAAAACCTGTATCTATACCTTATATTAATTGAATGATTTATAGAAATATTATCTTTTTATAGTAAGATAAGATAAATATAATAAGAAAAATAATAGAACTATTAGGCGAAATATATTAAGATAATACGTATATTTAAGGTTTTGAGACAATCTTAAGACTAAATATACGAGCTGTAGAAACCAATAAGTGTGATTTATACTCAATATTTTTATAAAATATAAGTGAAAAGAAAATAATAATAAAAATAATAATTATGAATAAAACAATAACGAACATGTAAACATTTTTTATTGTTCAATAATTTATGTTTTCGTGTAACTGGTCACCCAATCTTTTGCAATTTTTGGCACGTCACAGCCGCGTCATCATGTCACCGTGTCTGCTTTTATCACCGAGGAATTAATATATTCGACATTATCATACCTTATCGATACCTTTTTATGTGAACTTTAATTTTAAAACTATTCCGACATTATTATTTAACATGGAGCTGTTAAGGCAGGTGTCTAATACACAGTTTCTGTTCCCTGCCGCAGCAGTAGCTGTTGTTTTATTATGCGCGGCACTCGTATTTATGTTCGGTTTCCACTCTGCGGAACAGCCTCAATTCGACAAGCTGTCCCTAGTGTTGGACGAGAAGAAGTCCTCGAGCAAAAAAAAGAAACCCAAGGAAAAGGTGAGCTACAATATGTTCCTTTGCCCGGTCACTTGGACTAGATTGCAATGTGCGCTCATTTTATTTTTAACCTTTTAACGTAAAGTTATGTTATCGAATTGAGTGGTATTTTATTTTCGATTTATTTTAGAAGCCTTCGCCGAATCGCACCGTAAGCGACGATGCCAAGGCGAAGTCTGAAAGCTCCAAGAAATCTCCAGTCAAGGAGAAGAAGGAAGAAAAACCTAAGGAGGAAGAAAAAGTGAAGCCAAAAGAGAAAGTTGAGCCAAAAGTTGTGAAGAAGGAATCACCAGTGGAGGCTAAGAAGGGAAAGAAAACCAAGGTAGTGACAGATGTGGAGAAGCCAGCTGATTTTGATGATGGCATATGGCAGGAGGTGCCAAAGAAAGAAAAGAAAAAAGTGAAGGGTGCTGATGAGAAGGAGAAGAAGGGTGCTAATGAGAAGGAGAAGAAGGAAAGTCCTGCTAAAAAGAACAAGAAGAAAACCAAGGAAGCTGATGTAGAAGCTGGAGCCGGTAACTATGTGGA
>DWPA01002298.1:0-16064 GCA_018251375.1 Calpodes ethlius
AAAAATGACAGATTCCAAATTCAAACGTAATATTTTCTTTTTTTGAATAGTAACAGTATTTATGGCCAGACTAAGTAAATATCTACAAGATTAAATAATGTAGCACAAAGCCTAGTGATTTCCTAAATGTGAAACTCGGAGCCAATACCCAGTCTTTTTTTAATGTGCCACTGTAAAAAAAAATATTTACAAGTCAGTTTGAAATACATAGAACAATGTATTCGTTCTACAATTTAGTATCAAAAATATAGTATCAAGAATATAGTATTATTTCCAAAGCATTTCTTTCAATTTGGGGGTTTATGGTTATATATCGTTTGTTGACGATAACTGGAGCAAGTACCTTAAGTATATTTAACAATATTTGAATAGTGATTCTGAATAACTAATTGCCTTTCGCACCCTGCGTTATCTAATCGGGGTTCTGAAAGGAGCCGATTTAGGACTAGCACACATGTGTTTATGCGCGCGCACGTGTTCATTCATGCATGTGCGCCTTAGAAGGGATCGCCGGGAATAGGTAAAGTTTAAACCCGTTAATCGACATTCCTTTATGACAAGTATTATTTATGTTTGCTTACACATAACCATACTGATTTGTAAATGCGAAATAGTGTCGGTTTTTTACTAAAGCGTATTAAAGAACTATTTTTTTTAAGGTAATAAAAATAGTTTAGATTTCAGAACTTTTTGCACTTTGTCATAATTTTGGAAATCGTTGCATCCATTGGTAATTTATTATGTGTAAATTCATATTTCCACGTTCATATTCTACACTTTTCTAATAACTATTCTTTATCGTTGTATTAATAAATGATTTGTGTCTTACCTTATTTTTATTTACTTACAAACAGTGCCCGCGACTTCCTCCGGATTTAATTTAACAAAAAGTATTTTATTTTTTTGTTTTAGTGGCCTAAGTTACTACTCATTACATCTGCTATCTGTCAATAAAGGTCCCGTCAAAATCGATCCAGGCATTTCAGAGATTAACCAGAACAAACAGACATACAGTCAGAAAATTGTAAAAATGTTATTTTTATGTATGTACCGTCTAGTGAAAAGCTGTTATTTCAATATTACAAACAGACACTCCAAGTTTATTTATATGTATAGATTTATAATTACTTAATGAATTAAAATATAACGATATTTAGTGATATACACCTAAACATTTACACATAACTTATATGTAGTCTCTGAATTTTGAAAAATGTTATTAATTCGGCATAAAATGACGTGACGGAATGGAAGTGCGCGGTCAAAGAAGGTAGTAGTAAACAGCGGTGAGTAAACATTGTCCCTCCGTATTCCGGCACAAAGACAATCTTTGTACCCTCTCCGGTGTGTGGCATTCATTTGATAATGCTAGAGTAGGTCACCAATTCCCAAGTACTTTTAGTACATTGACGCAACATCAACAGTGTGAACGGTAACGTAGGTACGAACATGTGTAGGTAATGAAGGACTTTATATCGTTGACATTGAGATATAAAGTAATGTATTGTCTAGGAATAAATACCTTAGGGCTCCAATTTTATAGTAAAGTATCCCAATTTTGAAATAATTGCAAAAAAAAGACATCATTCCACTTAGTAAACACAATCTTCAAATATTCATTTTAATGTCTACTGATTTTAGTTTTATTTTACTTAAGTGGTCAAAGGTCAATAGATATCTATTATTAGTATTAAATAAAGCATATTATTCATACTCGTGAAAACCCTTAGATACTTACAAACAAATATTTATACTTAATAAAAATAACCTTTATGAATCCACCTAAATTTGATGAGTTTTAGGGTAAAACACATTCAATTGGGGTTCAAAAAACATTAGCGTTAATTTATTCTACCAAGGGAGCATCGTGATATTATACAAAACTTGTAATTGTTACGTTTTTGTCGGTCATCCCTATCAATATGGCACGTCGGAACAGTCGTTAATTTCATTAAGGGCTTATTAAGTGGGCACGCGACCGCCGACGACAGTTGCTCGACACACGTCCCACTCGTCCGATATAATCGAAAAACTTATGGTCTGGAACATGACTCGTTACATTATTGTAATGTTGGAATGGACTACCATGTTACAAAACATCGCAACAACCGTAATAAATTCACCATGCATTTGAACTGTTTCTGGTTTAAAATAATAATAATATAATAATAAATAAACGCTTACTCACTCATGCCCCCGCAGTAGGATTCCCTGTGTCACGGGTGGCATGGACAACCCAAATAACAAATATTTATCTGTCATATAAATATCTGCCCCAGTCGGGAATCGAACCCAAGACCCATCGCTTCGCAGGCGCGGTCACTACCAATTAGGCTACTAGACCGTCAAATGTACTAGTGATGTAACTAAAATGTACTAGTGATGATCAAACTAATGTATTATTAATCTTGTAGACAAAAAATCTACGGTAATATTTTTCAATATGGGACCACATTGCATATTATTTACACAAAAGTCAGTTCAATTTTGAAATAGATTCAATATTATTATGCTCGATGACGCAAACCATATACAATTCTATGGCATAAATTTTAAATATTTTTCTTAAATAGATGGGAGTAAAATAATATTTAATAAATGTGTAGACGATTTTACGAAAATAAGAAGAATTAGGCAATTAAAAAATATATCCTATTTATATTGTACCAAATCATGAACTAGGTATACAGTTCAACAAAGGATAAATATAAAAAAAATATTCTTAAAAAAATAAAATTCTATACCTATATACACATATAACAATATCTTTTTATATTTTAAATCGATACTTATAACTTCAATATTAGCATATGGTATATTAAGTATATTTAAGTATGATATAATATTATTTTGATGACCCAATAGCGAAGTCGGTAGAGACCCTGTCTGTAAAATATAAAGTCTCAGGTCCAATTTCCGATCGAAGCAATTTTTATGACAGATAAAGGTTTGTTCTGTAGTCATGGGTGTAATCTAATTTTTGTTTTATCGAAGGAAAATCTAGTGCGGGTGTATAAGTGAATTTCTTTATATTGGTAGAACAGTAATAATTGGTAGAACGATGTTATAGTAGGTATTTGTAGGTCTATTAAATCAAAATCAAAATACACAAATATTTTTAAATATTAAAGTAACAATTAATAGCGTGATAAGATTTTGGTATGTCTACAAACTATGTATGATAATTTGTTATCTAGCCAACAACTTTTTTTTTGTAACAAGTATTTAAAAACTCAATAATCTTCTTTAATTTAGTCTCATGTTTTTTCAGATATTACTTGTTTCGTGTTAATATTTTGACGAGTAAGTTGTAGACGTTACACATACGTGGACTGAACATAAAATGAAACAATATACGATAACAATATATCTCTTAACTAAATATTTACAGCATCGAAATTGAATGCGTTTCATTCAATTAAATTACCTTATAACCATAACATGTGTTGATAACAAAAATTATTTTAACAATGTAGAACTTGGTTGGCAATGCATCGATGATGTCTTTACGTCTTTTGTCGTTGCCAATTTTCATGGACTGTCAAGTGAATCTTTTGCTTGTTGGTTGATTATTTACATAAAACGCAAACATGTATATAACATTAATACATGTAATTAGAAAAACAAGAATTTAATTAAGGTTATATATCATATTCGAGCTCAATTAGCTGATGAGCTGATGAGAATCCATTATCATGTGGTCACGCCGCGTTGAGCCTGGCGTCAGATGGTATTTCGACCCTCCTGTTATAATTTAATTTGCGTGACGTCATCATTAAAACAAAATACTAAAGTATAATGTTCCATAGTAAAACGAAAACAAGTAGACAAGTAGTTGATAATCGCCACAGACGCAATCTACATTGGAAATTGGGATAAGTAATCACAGCAACAAACACACATACAAAGTATAACGTACATTTACTTTGAAAATCGCTTGATGTAAATGATTTCTCGATATCACGTCATTAAACAAAGCTTTGAGTTTACCCTTTACAATATGTAGGCTGAATAACTTGATTGTCAGTTATTAAAAAAAAAACTAATTTTAGCCATGGTTACACCTATTAAAAATAATAGAAAAAAAAATCGAATCCCGAAGTTTGGTGTGTGTATGGATATGTATTACAAGTATTTAATCTCTTCTTATAATATTATTCTTCTTCTTTTTCTTATAATCAAGTTTTTTTTTATATTTTTTACGTAATTAGCATAGTGAACAAGCTTTCTATATCACCATCCTCTATCGCCAATACCGCCGGACACCTGTGACGAACCAAATCGAATAGGGCTCTAGTAAATTACTTTAGTTAGTAATTCTTTTAAATACTTAATAAAAAGTTAATAAATAAAATAAATAGTTAATAAAAATAACAGTTAATTATTATTCGATAGTAAGATAACTGTGGAAGTGAATACTGTTAGTACAGGCCAATAGTATTTGTCCCATTCGAAATTCATCACAAAATGCGTTGCTTCCATTGGGGGCAAATATTGGCCTTTTGTATAAGTGTAGCTGACAACGAAACATCCTTTCAACAGATACACAATGCCTATAACAAAAGTATTACACGTCATAAATAGGTGAGGCAGAGGTAACTCCCCTGCCTAACTCTAAATAGGGTTCTACCACCAATAAAATTTCTACGTAATTTTTACAGTCAATTAAATTGAGTTAAATACAAAAAAAAAACACTTAGATCGATATGCTTTGAAATGCTTCTTTTTCTGCAAATTCTTGCATCACACGATTCCATCACCTTAATCTTAACATAATTATAGTACTCGCCCATAACAAGTGCAGTAAAGTTATTTTTCATTTCATTTCATATACCTACAAATACTAACTTACTTGTTATTGATCGGATATTATACCTAATCCACACTACAATTTTACAACATATACTGTTATTTTAAACAATTAAATCTCAATGACGTCAAGTACCCGTTACGGTCAAAGCGGGGTAGAATGTTTGCCATTGTGCAATGAGTAGGCGACGTTCGCCCCATATCCGCATACAGAGGGGGATTTGCGAACGATTTCATTAATATTATTAATAGAGGCGATAAGTTCCCACAGCTTCCAGAGGGGTGAGTTTGGGGAACCTGCCACGGCCGGTCGTTGATTTGTGTGTTATTGTTGGTGCAATGGTGCGATGATGCGACCGGTCTCGCCGCGCACTCCCACGACAGGGAACAGATGCCGGCGCCTGCGCAGCCACGCCAGCCACTGTCACTCACATAACATTATCTCACGAGTGACCCCATGCACCCTGTGGGAATTGATTCTGCAATACGTTTGTTGAATAAAAGAACGCCACTACTGTTCAATAAACAAGCACAATAACTGTTGTAGAGTTCCGTTCAAATACGGAACACTATTAGTAAAGGAAGCTACAGTTACACGTGTTGTATTGGACTAAACGCAATATATCTCATTGAATAGTAAATCGATTCGGTAGCATCTGGACAATCTAATTTCATGCAGCATAAAAATTTAAATCTGAAATTCTTCACCTAACTATATCTAGACGAAATTAGCATTTTATTTTTGTTGTTTACCGAAGTTACATACAGGAAATATTTTACATAAAAGAAATACTGCGTATGTTATTACCGTGTATGTTAACTTGAGATAATATAAAGAGTTATGTGACATTGAAATAATAACACCCATATTACTTAACAATTTAACAACATTAAATTTTCGTACTTTAAATAAAAGTATATTAATATTGTAGGTATAATAAAGATCATGTCTATACTAAGTTTCTTGATTCGTTTATTTAAAACGAGATTTTTGTCTGCGAAAGTTAACACATAAAAATATTAGTGTATTTTTTTTGTGATATTTGATTGCGCTATGTTCATACTACGGACGCAGCCCGGGTCCTAATTAAAGAGTAATGAATGCACACACTGCAGCAATGTTGTCATTAAATTTAAAATGAAAAACGAAAAAATTATCTTTTCATTGCTGCATCGAAAAACTCGATCTGTTGAAAATCAATGATACCTTAGGAAAAGTTACTGTTAATTAATATATGTGCTTAAGTTTTAAAAAATCTTCAAAATATTTATGTCACAACATACTTAAAACTACACACTTTTAAAACATAAAATTTTAGAAACGTATCATTTTCATATTACAAATTTATTTTCCGGAAGTACCGCTATATTTATTTATTTATTTAAAGTTAGCCAAAACGGACATCAAGTCCAATTACACTAATTAACTCATATGAGATACATGACAAGTCAAAACAAAAAAATATACAAAATTCAATTAAAAACATCATAGAAATAATAATAACTTAAATATATGCCTTACGTAAAAAATATCTAGTTTTAGTCTTCAAGTTTTATGTTTCTTATTTTAACGTACTAACTTCATCATTAATATACTTAATAACTCGATAACCGATATTTTTTTATGTTATAGAAGCAATTTCATCTTTAACAAAGAAAATTTGCAAAAATACATTATTACAATAATTGTTATACATTGATTAAATTAACTTAGAAGTACATATTGTTTATTTTACATCGCATTTAAACCTGAATAACAAAAATAACTGCTTCATAAGGCAAAGTTATATTTTTTTCAATTGAAGAGATAAAACGCACACGGATGTACCTACACAATAGTTCACACAAAGGCAGACAATGACCTAAGTAGACGATCATCTTAACAATATATATATACGAGTATATAAGCTAATTAATAGCATTCTTCTGACACTTTTGCAGCCTTTTGGTGTCTTATTTTGTGGAATTTTCTATAGTCATCCGTAATAAAAAGGAGAAGGTGTGCTACCTACGTGAACGGATGGGCAAATTCGCTTTTGCAGTATTTATTGAACAACATAGTCACCTCGAAACAATGACCAATTCTATATTCGGTCATTTGACATACCTTCGATGAATCCACGCGTTTGGGTCGCCATGGCTTCGTCCGGTCTTATTTCAGATTGGTACTTATGTCACTAATTTCTTTATAAATTGTAGGTACATTTTTCACATGACGAATTTTTATGACTACAAATTAAAACATATTGTGAATACGTCTAAGCCGAACGCTTTTTTTTCGAGAACCAACCACAAATATTGAGCTTTAACGTCCGGCGGTGCAGAATAATAATAAAATAAATAATTAATAACGCTACACACCCATAACCCCACACTAGGATTCCTTGTGTCGTGAGTGCCATAGACAACACACCCAGACTGAAATCAGAACTTTAAACTAATTATTTAAATTTCTACCTACCTAAAAATGTAGATAAAAGACATTTTTAAAACCCGGTGAATTAAAAATTACCTATTTTTATATTTATATTTAGATGAATTTCGTACAAATCCGTTCTTATTTGATAAACACATAATTATGAGTATTTCCACGTATTTATGATTATTAGATTGAAAATACGTTTTTATTGAAAATTTGACCACTTATTTTGTGGTTAAACGTAACCTGAAACTTATGAAAAACGGTTATTGAAAATATTACTGGTCTTTATTTACTGTAGGTATCAATAAAAAATAAAATCCCAATTGGAAGCTTAATATAGTGATTGTACAGCTAATAGGTATACAAAAATTCCTAACTCTTCCTTTTCCTGTTCTACCAAATTTATATTGTAAAAGTGACTCGTGTAAAACTATAATATATTTAAATAGAACATTTTCGATAAATGATCATCTTTGTTCCTTTGGTAAAAAATTGTGATTCAACAAACAGACACTTGACCCGTCAAAACAGCGTACCTATTATACATCTGTACGTCAAATTAACATTGATTTGGCTGTCCGTCAGGGCTGCTACCCTTCACGCGTCATCAGCAAGCTCGGAGACACGAGACACTAAAGAAACGTCGAGTAGAAAATCAATAGAAATGATTTTTCCCTAGAAAATAATTATGTTGGTAACCCACTTAAGGTAGTAAGTAAACGTATGTCAAAAACAATAAACGCATTCCACCGTGCTTCTACAATACAGATTGGTATTTCAGGTGGTGTTATGCCATTAATAAATATATAACATTGTTAAACGAATACTAGTAATCATATTACGTTTAACAGTAATTAATTGTTTTATCCATAGGGTAATAGGTAAATTATGATTATTTCGTAGCCACAAATATGAGCACTTATCATATGCAACGATTTCAAATTCGAATTAAAATAAACGTTTAATAAATAGTATAAATTAACTTTAAGTTTATTAAAACGCACAGTTCATTAAATATAAATTAGTTTTATTTTTGAAAACTAACATACAATAATAAACAAAAATAAATGTGTTTTCCCAAATAACTGCTTCGTTATTAATCCAAGTGGAAGACTGACCATTTAGACAAACCTTTCATGGAGGCAACCCTACCGTTGATCTTCATGCGTAGACACCATTGCATATGCGCCCCGCAACTGCCGCACAGCCCGACGCCAGCAGATGCTCCATTAATATTTCATCTCGCATACTATTACACGGGTTGCTATACCGTCTACTTTTCGTCCACATCTGCCTCCTGAAACATGGAAATTTATCAGTTCTGAAAACATTTAGGGAAATATATGTCAGACTGTCGAATAATGTCTGTCAATATTTTTCTAGACGATCGTCTGTAACAGGAAATCTAGACATATAAGAATAATTACTTATACATCCAGCTCAGTCACAATACAATACCTACCTGTAGTTTAGGTATCAGACTTGCGATAGGTTATAAATATTCCTACTTGGTAGTATCTTAGAAAACTGCCAAGAGCGGAGGAAAGTAGCTGATGGAGTTAGTTAGGAGAACAGTTAGTAAAAAAAATTTGGTTCCTTTTTGAGATAAACCCACTACCCTTCAGTAAAAGCGCTCCATACAGAAGTCAGTGGCATATTATTTGCCATGATAAATATCATACAACGTCCAGTCCTACGTTTCATTTCGTCGGACCTTTAATACTCTCGAGACAGAAACTCTCTACTACTACCACTAACATTAGTGACCCTAGGGATCCGAGGATTCCCGGATTCAATATCTAACCAGGGCGCACCTATATACAGATATGTAATGATTAGAGATTTTTGCTTGCACTCAAAGATGGGTGCCATTAACCTCCCTCGAAAGAAGTTCTATTAATTGCAGGTAATTCTATTGGCATTACTATGTTATAGGAAAAATATTGAAATGAATAAAAACACAAATATTTACACCGTCCTAGAATTTTTGGTTCCGCAGTTGTCTTGGAAACATAAAAGTTACATAAGAAACTGTCACTTAAATGTCTGGCACACCCGAGAATTGAACCCAAGTCACAGTGAATTTATTCAACTTGGTTGGACTTAAATAAAGTGACGATTTCATTATGGTTTTGAAGACGCAGAATGCAACTCCTTATCGAAAAGGCATAATTGAATCGGTTTTAAGCATATTTGTTATTTGTAATATTAGGGTTCCAAAACTAGTGTCTAGTATGACAATCCCAGAGTTCCAATCCATCCCACCTGACGATGTGACTAAGAGACCAAATGGATAACTTCTCAACAGATGAGAACAGTTGAACCGTGTTTTAAGATACTTAATAGAAGTGGTATTAATATTTCAAAATCCCAAGGTATTGTTAACGGTATCGGTATTGTTATGTACGTTGGAGACAAATTAAGTATGTGATCTGGAATTTTGTATTTAGACAAATTTTAACATAAAATCTCTATAATATGGAACTAAAGGGGCTCTACGAATATTTTGGTTATATGTCATGGTTAATTTCAGAAGGACGCTAGCAGCATCATGAAAAAATTCTTACCATTAGGCCCAAATAACATCCATATTAAGGTCCTCAAAAAAGAATCTATCGTAATAGCATTTTCTAAACCGTAACGGAGAAATTTGACTTAACTTACTTTCACTGCCTGATAATAAAGTAATTGAATTTAGAACACTGACCCCAATTAATGCCCTTATACTAGGACATCATAAAATGCGACAGTAGCCAGCGTCGTAGTAAGGTTTCACATAAAGATTCATTCTAATTATTACCGGTTAGCTACCACCTTCTTGCTAGTCACCCGCTAAACGACTTATCGTTTCCGGGCTGGGCGTTTATGAACCAATTGTTTCTGCCTATTTTCTTCTTTTGTTTCTTAACTGAAACGTATTGTTGAAGGTTTTTTTATTGCTGATGTCTACTGGCGGCGACAGCCACTTACTAAACGTGGATCTACAGTTCAGCAGTTCCTTTATCGGATATTGACATTAAAAATATATTGATTACCCGATGTTTATTTATAAAGCATGTCTAAGGTGTCACAGGATACTTAACTATTACCTTCATGTATTATTTCCGCAGCTGGAAGTATCAAGATAAATATTAAGTCAGTTCATTTTGAATTAAGCAAAATTCGTCGTTGAACTTTGCATCGATCGATCTGTATAATGTTACAAATCGGATCGTCAGCATAGGTATAAATCACGGTAGCAGTTTCGGTTATCCGAATGATAATATCTCAGTAACAAATGCTTTGTTTTTGCAACCAGGAACGGAGATTGATGTGCAACAATCACGGGATGCTCCTCCTCCATGCATTCAAAATGTGTTGCATTGACAACTAGGTTTTTGTATAGTCTGTAATGCTAATTCGTAAATGGTTACAAATGGTACTTCACTTGAAACGATTTATCCACAGTTCTAGTTTTAGGGTTTTGAAAAGTAAAAAATAAGTAAAAAAACACTGTGTAAATTTATTTAAAATAGCGAAATACCCTGGAAGATTAAAATATCCAAACATTAACTAGGTACTCAAAAGAATAGAGTTAGATGAAAAATAATTCTAATTAATAATAATTAGACATTTAAACAAAGGTATATCTGTATTTGAAAATATTAAATTAAATATTATACATATATATAACCAATAAATATATTATTTGTATAGGTAACGTGATGTTATCTTCCATGTTTGGCCTATTGGGGTAGCCCAAAATACTGACTCAACCCATGCCGGCGGATCACCGTTTCGTAAGAGAAAACAATAACCGGCCCCCCAGCTTGATAAAGCCAAACATTTCCAAACTTTGGCCGTATTGGGGCAACCTACAATACTGATACCAATCATATACCAATAGACCAGTGTCGTAAGAGGCGACAGAAGCCAGCCCCCTGGTTGAATGTAGCACTTTACGCGAGGCTTATATTATCAATATTATTGCAATTATATTATCAATAAATTAAAGTCCGGTCGTTGGTGGGTTGTCTTTCTCAATACAAAATTAATTTATTTTAATGCAATTAAAAAGATAAACTTCCATTTTATATTTTTATAACATAAATATCTAAGTATTATATGTTCCAATCCTCAAAATATTTTCGTCACAATTTTAAAATAGGTTGTTTCTCTAAAGTTCCAATTAATTTTATTTGCTATCATTAAATTATAAAGCATCACATTTCATGTGACCCTGACAAAAAATCTAATGTAGTTATTGCTTAAATATATTATATGTATGCATATAATAGAAGTATTTACTTGATAATCAATAAAAATATTTTTCCAAACAAATACTAGGAGGCGTGCTACTCTTTCAAACACAATTCACATCCTTAAGTAATTGAAGTCAAATAAAGAATACAGTAGCTCAGTTGAACGATCGTTTCCATCCGCCACCGTTTTTCTTATTTTTTATGTATCATCATGACATTTACACGGAATACAAGGAGATTTATTATATTTTGAGAATTTTAAACGTTGTAATTTGTATTTAGGCAGTATAAGGAATTTAAACGACCATTACTGATATATAGGTCCTTATTAGTTACCCCGTCCTGTAGGTTAGATAAATGATGCATATGCCTCAATAACCTAACAGGATACTATTAGGTAGGTAATAATTAAAGAATAATAAATTATGTCCAAGTAAGAATTCAACATATTTTTAGACATCAGCTCATATTACAGTTCGATCTAAGTAACTTTTTAGTATTTCAGTTAAAATTTTGCTTTATACGGAGATGTTAGTGGTTGTTCTTTCAGTTGTATACGAAGCTGTAATACCGCATACTTATTTATGTGCCTATTTAAATATTGAAAACACATATTTTATTATTTTGTAACGTTTAATCTGTGTGTTTATATAATATGTTTATGTTAGATAAAGCAGATTAAATTAGAAAGTAAGTATTTGAGCTTTTTATCATAATAGAAAGCCTAGAAATGTCGTCTACGAATCAAAACAAGTACAGCACACAAACAACGCCGCCGTGTAAGTTAATCCTGGGTAGCCGATCTTCGCAGTTAACATAGCAATCTCAAACGACATTCGTCTCTACATTGTTATGCCAAACGTTACGACCGACGTGGGAAAATGTAGGAGACAATTAATTTTCGTTTATTGTGTAAGGTATACATATAAAGGTAACGCTACGGCGAAATGGCAATGGCATTGTAAGGTAGTACAATCATTCGTACGTACCATAAATGTGAACATATCACGCGCTTTCATCTGCTCAGCGCGGCGCCGGCCGGTATAGGTCTGACGCGCCGAAGTTAAAATCGATTACGCCTCCGCTTTAAAGCTATGAATATTTTAACTGATCCGCATGATTGACTCATTGTTAAGATTTGGTGTCATAAGACGAACGCTCGTATTTGATCCGGAAAGAAAGTGACCTATTGCATGAATGGCCGGGTGTTTACAGGATATAAAACCGTACGTACTTGTACATACTCGAGACATAGATAAAAATGTTATTTAGATACTTATTTCAAAATAATTTGTTGAATATAATATTAGCAGTAACTGATTTATACATATTTTTATGTGCCGGGCATGAAAGTTATTATGTAATTGATTTTAAAGAACTTAGTCGTACGTTAAATACGTACATACGTACATCGGTGAAACATTATTTGACATATCACATAAAATATAATGCAGTTAATTAATATGGCGATGGTATATCGATAAAAGTAGACAAAAATGATAATATAATTCATTAATTATATTAGAACGAAATTACAGCAGCAATCTTAAAGCTTTGGAAATCAATATAGTTCTTGAAGCCCTTTTGTACTTTTATATATGTAATACAAGGCGGACCTCTTTGTGTAATGATATTACCTTTAGAAATGTAATTATATTTAGCGTACTTATATGAATAGCTGATAAATTATCCATCTAATAGCATGTGGACATCGTTACCCGTGGACATCCGTCACATCAGACGCGTCACCGAAGCATTGCTGGGCAAGAAAACAGAAAAAGAAAGGAAGAATTGGCTCCAAAGATCCCAGTGGGACGACGATGAGTGGTTTGACGGCGCACTCAAGCAAGAGAAGAAGTTCCACCCTCCAGTTTTTATATTAATAACTTAATAATATTAATATTGATAATTAAAACCTTACAAGTAATCAGAGCCCTTAATTGTTGTTGCTGGTAACCTCGGTGGTGGACCTTTATAACAACCCTATCGGCGTGGGGGAACAACAAGTACTCTCTTTCCAATAATACGGTCAGTGTTTCATACCCAATGCGACCAAAAACGTCGACAAGTGGCTCTTCACAGAGATCATTACCTCATACGAATAAAAAAATAATCTTATGTCTATTAGTGTTCTACCCGAGGCTCTCTCTACTGAATAATGATAATAATGACTGCGTTTGTACCCATAGCCGTCTCTATTCACATTTGATCCATGAAGAAGGTTGCTAATAAGTCCTATCTTAATGCCGACATAACTCTTGATGAAATTATTATAACTTAAGTGATGAATACTTAGACATACTGTTGTTAAACAAACCGTTATAAAGATCAAATTATTGTTGTTTTACATTCAATCGTTTTTGTCTTATGGAAGTCCCTAAACATTTACACTCACGTACGTAGGCGTACTAAGGTTCGGTATTTGGGGAAATGCGTAACAAATAACAATATTATAATTAAGTATTTATATACAAAATATATCCTGCTCACACGAAATGTTCTTTGTATAGGTTTGCGCACTAACTCTATATACTTTGCGTCTACGTCCTTTTTATCGACCACGTAATAGATAAGTTTCCTTTAATTAAAGATTATAACATTTTTCGTGAAATAAAACTAGAGATTATGGTTTTAAAAGTACTTGGATAATATAGTACCTATTAATAATCTACCACATAACAAAAAAATTAACATAACGGTTAAAAAGAGCTTAAGTTTACGTGTTACATTGGTTTTGTGAAAAAATATTTTTATTTCCTAAATATTATCTATATCTGATATAAATTAGACGCAGTAATAATCTATAATTAAAAGAATCCAAATTATTATGAGACGTAAGGAAACCTAAACAAATACCTATAACATTTAATTGGAAATACAAAGAAGATAAATCTAGTGGTAGACTTCACGGAAGATGTAAAAATCATGTTATTACTTACTAATAACTTGTAATTCATTCTCCTTTTTGTTTAATATTTCACTAAATGATCGCTAAATAGCGCACCCACGCTACTAATACGTAGTAACTAACTCTGTATAACAAAGCTTATTAATTTAATGTACAAATTTATTGTGCTTAGTGGAGCATTAACCGCTGCAGGACCAACCGTAGAAAAATTGTTGTTTGAGACCATAGGCAACTTAGATTGAATGAAATAAAAAACGTGTACGAGGAAATATGTGAGGTCGTGGACCGTGGATTCCCGTGTCAAGTGTCACGGGCAGGAATAACTGAGACGCGTCGAGGGCAAGAGGCACGACCAACTATTGTCCGCTGTGGCACGACGAGACGAATCACAACGCAGGCTTCATGACCCACGTCAATGTAGTCACGAAATTTATTTACCAAACTCTTTCACTTAAAATACACCAGTAATCCCTGACTATTAAAACCTCACCTTGCTTATTTTTTCCCACGAAGAGCATCCATTTTATTATTTTTTAGTGAACTCCTGCAAAGCGTGGTGAGTTAAGTTACGAAAGAGGAAATTACTTAAGGTGAATTAAACGCCTGTAAATTATATTTGAGCAATAAATAAGTAAGGAAACAATAGCCTGTTTGAAATGTAATGTTTGTTTCAAGCAATCATATTTAATATTTTTACTCTTAATTCGTTATAAAGTACACAGTCGATAATATTTATAAAAAATATGCATAAGTAAACGAATGGTAGTTTCACACATTTTAATAACCAAAGAGTAAAAGCATAGGTCCGTGGGAGCAGATTAAATGTTTTTTATCCTGGCAAATCAATGTTTTCGCTTATGGGGGGCTCATACATAATAAATAAAAATCTTTATATAAAATATTTCATGTGGATACGCAACGCGCAACCTGGTAAGTCCATTAATAGGACTTTGCTCCTATTGTGTTTTTGGCTGTAAAATAATCACAGAACACACGTCATTACTGGCTGTAGGATACTAAGACCGGCATCATGTCGAAAACGTTCGGGGGCTTATTTCCAATGCTTTGTTTGGCTACTAACACTTCTCATATAAACGGCACTGGGGCTTGAATTAAGCTACCTAGAGGCTAGTTAACGTCATCTCTCTATTTTAAAAAAATATTCCTATACAGTACTAACGCATGTAAACTTTTCTTTATAAATTTTACTTTATAGGATGTATCCTTGGAATACATTGACTGCGTTCAGTCGTGAGTAGTACAGATATCCACAAACCCTATATTTGAGCGGTTCATTGAAACGAAACCCAAAATAGTTTTTATGAATTTAGGTGTTTCAATCCTGAAGCTTTGCTTTACGATGGTGATCCCGTGAATAAGCTTTTACGCAGTTACCTTGGTCCCTAATCGGTAATAATTCATCATTCATGGCTTCACTACCACTTAACATCAAGTGGAATTTTATTATATTCGAATATTATATTATAAAAAAGAACTTCAGGCATTATATGAACCCTATATTTACCATTATTTTTCAATTTAACGATTTTTTTTTAATTCTATAAGTTTTAAAGATACTAATTTATTGCATTAGTTGCACATATGCTGCCAAAATATTGACCACTGCCTTTTTACAGAAACTCCATACTGAGTTAGTATTAGTTGTTGTTAGGTTAAAAATATA
>DWPA01002299.1:0-16063 GCA_018251375.1 Calpodes ethlius
GAAACAATCCCAGGCTTTTAAAAAACGGCAAGATCTAATATCTGAAGGAATCGAAGACCGACTCGATGATTCACTTCCGTTGCCCAATTCGACAAACTTGCTACTTTTGTTGCTATGGAAACCATCGCCAGATTAAAGTGTTATTAGCTGAGATATATTAAATCTATTTTTTGTTTTTGTTCATATTAGTAATGGTACTTTTGTAATTACAGTATTGGTATAGTATGGACCGCGGTGTCGAATTCATCATCAGTTAACTCATATGACCATTTATAGGTTTTTTATTAAAAAGGAAAACAAACTTTAAAAAAATATTTTAACGTCAGCAACCACAGAATGTTTTAATGCAAACGTGCTCCTATTAAGTCATGGGGAATTACGATTTATTTGGGGGATGAATCAAATACCACGTGACCATGACTTCGACTTGCTTCCTAAAGGACAACAATGGCTACTGTCATTACTAATATATTCTTTCCCTAATGCCTTATATAGGCATGAAATTATGAGGCGAATGCAATATTTACCATATAACGCAATCTACACACCCATTTGTTTCAAGTTCAGGAAAACTGATATAGGATGCAACTATCATTCTTATTTATCGAGTAACTAGATAAAAGAATCTGAATTTTTGCGTTCGAAATATTTGTGAAAACCTCAAGACAATTTAGTTAGTTACATATTAAGCCTTAAACAAAGATGATCGGGTTAAGGGTTTGTCCTGTCACCCAACCTTGTTATGTACAAAATGTTAGTACAACTTTTTTCAAATGTTATGATTTTTTTTTCGAATTCCGTAGATTCATTTCCATTGTCCTCAATAGTCGTGTGAAATACGAAATCTGTGTTGTCTTTTTCAATTAATACATCTCCATAAACTTATATATTCCTTTATTTTTATGTTAGGTATAGCTAGCACAGTTGTAATCTGACCTTGACGATTGGCCAAAAAATATACATTTCTCGCAGTCTCGACAATTTGAACACGATCCTTATAAAATGAAAAATATTATTTGTAAACGAAATTAACAAATTGAGAAACACGTACATTAAGAGCGTAGAGAATTTAACTTGCTAGAAAAAATCTTTATTATTCTTAATTTCATTTCCCCTCTTTTTAGATTCCAATTACCAACGCATCGCGGTATGAATAATACAAAAGGAATTTGACGCGAGGTTAACTATTACACCGGTCACAACAGCATCGTTAGTATGTCGCAATGTAATTCGGAGGAAATTAGATGCATGACGTGAGATTGTTGTACAACGGGATTATTCGGTAAAAGTGTAAGTTATCAATGTTAAGGTCAATTGCTTATGTCAATGCTATATAACTTCACACGCGGAGAAGAGACGCGAGTTAATTTTGAAGATCGACGCGAGAGGGACTTTGAATACAAAGTTTCATTTTGTGACGTTATGTCGCAGCGAAATATTTCGCACGTCATCCGTTTCGCTGTCGCTGTCGTGTCGCTGTTACGTGGCAATGCAGATTGTCGCGTCGTTGTTGTGTACTGTCGCAGATGTGAATACATAAGGTATTAATGAGGTTTTACTGGCTAACAGAAATGAGGGATCTATTTATTACGGTTTATTCATATTACGGTACCTTAGTGGAGCAATGGTTTCAAATGTTCCCAAAACAAATGACTACAATGTTTTTTTTTTTGTTTCATTTAATACAAGCAGTGCCCGCGATTTTGTTCGCGTGGAATTTAACAAAAAGCGTTATACTTTTTTTTGTTTTAGTGACCTAAGTTACCCTTATTACATCAGCTACCTGCTAATAAAAGTCCTGTCAAAATCGGTCCAGCCATTTAAGAAAAAGACAGACAGACAAAAATTGTAAAAAATATTATTTTGGTGTATGTACCGTACGTATGCATGTAGTAAAAAGCGATTATTTCAATATTACAAACATACACTCCAATTTATTTCTATGTATAGATAACATATGTATATCTACAACTATCTATATATGAATAGATAGTGTACCTACCATGAATACTGTCTGCGTTTTTGGCTATAAAAGTATTTATGCTGTAATAAAATAAAATAAATTGTATCTATCACGAATGATTCTATAGTATGAATGTTGTAAAGTCATTGCATGCACATTATATTGCACATTGGAAACGAAGTAAAACACAGGTACACGCGTACAATTTAGATAAGTAAAATTCCACGTAAGTACTAACTGTGACTAAGTAGACATTGGCATGATACCTACTAAAATACCTACTCGTGCATCGGTCTTCAGGAATATTGATAAGATTAATAATATAAACGAGTTCATAATATAATTTAATGGTTATATATCTTACAAAATACGATCAAAGCAAAACTGCATTTTTATAAATACTTAGTAGGTATTAAAACAAACCAAAATAAAATTCTGTTTCTAAAATTTGGAATAACTTTCTTCCACTAAGGAATGAAAAATGTTTTACGTGTGATACATATTTGTATGCATCGTAAACTAATGTTTAATATCTTTAATTTGCAATGTTTGTTAGTTTGTTTGATTGTTAATTTATTAGTATGTTTGTTTCGGTCAAACTTTATAATGTGTATTAAAACTACTATCCTTTGAAGTTGAAATTTTACAATTTTTTTTAATTCTGACATCGTCTTTTAATAATAAGTTTAACGGTAACTAGATACTTCACTTAAGGTTGGCTCTAGATGTGGAAACTCCTCAATTGCTGTGTAAGAGCGGGTTTATAATTTTTAAAAACGAATAATTTATTAATTTTGCATTCGATTTAATGTCCAATTACGACTTGTCAAATATACGAAATAAGATGCTTTTTAACAATATGGAATGTAATTTTTACGTTAAATTATGTAAATACATAACTATTTAACAGCAATACAGCCACAAAACGTAAATGTTCTGAAAAACAATTTTCTTTCGATTTATGCTCGTGTACGCTTAATTTTCTGTTACAAATACGCATAACAACAATTTACGCACGTTTAATAAAAAAAAAACGCTTATAGTAGTCACATATTCATATTCACTACTTTCCAAATGTACCACATCCATCTAAAACGCTTACATCCAAACATGATAAACTAGCTCTCATCATTGAGCCATCAGCTCACTCAGTTCGGGCAAGTTTTGATAAGGATAATTAATCATGCCTCAACGAACCAAATGACCATTAGCTAGGTGCTGATTCACGCACCTACCCGGTGGTCGAATCGCCTTCATAAAAGACCCTGCTTCAATGGTACTCATTTCTGAACTGTTTACGATAAGTCCTTGCTTTAAATAACGTTTCTAAAAACAAATTTTGCCAAATTGAGCCGTAACAGCTGTCGACTTGAACAACTTAATTTACAATGGTAAAATGGTCTGGGCGATAAATTCTGTGGTCGTGTGTGGTTTCCGTTATATTTACAATCTATGGCTCATTAATTGATGTTTGACAGGTCTTTCACAACAATCAGTGGGGAGTAAAGTATTGGCTCGCGGTCGGATGTCCGTCCATATGGAGCATCGACGTCTCAATTCCGACTTCCTGATTGTTAATTTCTTTACGCACACAAACGTACAAGTAACAGTACAAATTATGGCTTTCCATTGTGTGTGTAAGTTTTAAAATTAATACTAAACAGACATTACAGTAATACGACTTTGCTCTCCTTAAAAAGTTACAATTTACTATTTTCTCGCATGGCAATTCAATTTCACGTAGTTCTTATAGTTTTACGTCTAACATTGGGACAAATCAGTTTCCTTTCCAAAAGTTTTCTGTTGTTAAATTTTCGTTTACAAGAAAACCGGTAAAACTTTTTCTATTTGTAGCAATCGGAGTACCGATGCCGACGGGGAGCTCTAAGTGAAACGGACAAGCGACTCGTAGTCTCGTAATAAACGCGCTCGGTCCGTATCGATTTTTTGATTTAACTTCCCCCTGCAGATAACGCCGCAGGTAACCTCCGCTAAATACAATCAGTATTGGTACTACTGGGACTAGTGATTCATTGTTGTTTAAACTTAACTAGGGAATTTGAATATAGAACGTTGTATTTCGATCGATATTTATGCTTAGGGTTTTTTTCTTTACGCTGGACATTTTAGGTCTGTGCTCAATTTGTACTGGATTTTGTAAATACATACTTCTGGGCACGTGTTTCTCCTCATAACTGAGGAGGCTTCGTGCATCCACCATGCTGTGTTAATGAAGATGTCTAGAGGGGTTAGTAGCCAATCCAAATGTCAAATATTTTTATACAACCCGAACAATTTCAACGTGGCGCAATCACTGCTCTCTAATGATAATGTTTGGAATCAACAGCTTTACGTGGACGAAAACTCTAAAGAAATTTTTGCTACTATCCAATATTTACCGCGCCTACTGTTGCTTAATTCGATGAATCCCTTAGGAACCTTACAAGTAGCTGGATATTAGTTAGATATATTATATTAGTTAATGAAAATCTGTAAAGCGTCGTGAAGCCTTGGAAATAACACATTTTCCAAAGATTAATATCTTGAAACCTATCTTAATCTAATCATTTTTATTTTGATGTTGAGCAAAGTTCAATATAATCAAGTATATCATTTAATACTTAACAATTGCCGAATGGGTACCAAAAAACATTTCAATGTAAATATTTAAGAGGATTAGCAAAACTAAAACGGACACCTGAAGCTTCAAAAAATCCAAAGAACTAATAAATTGCCCCTATAAAGATCCTAGTCAATTAGACAATAAGACGGAATGCAACCGATAAAAAAGTCCAATAAACATAGTGTGGCATTAATAAAGATATACGGCGAACAGTACGAGTTTCCTTTGATTGGGCTGCGATTTATTGTGCGGAAATGCCGTTAGTCGGTAATATTTCCGCCCCGCACTTTGTTCGTTTTCCCTTTTTTACAGAAAAAAGGGCGCGTGATTTCTTAATAGAGAGTTGTTCGAATTCGAGCTACTATGTAGTTCTCCCACGCGACATAGCACACATTCGATGCGCGCCAAGCCTACTAAAATAACGAGTATACCACTAAACTTTGCTGTTCTATTTTGTTCTGGGGCAGCCGTTAGCAATAGACAAATAGAAGTTGGAATAGAGGGACGGCTGGTATTTTTTTGTAGATGGACAATATTGTTTTTAATCGAAATATGTTTATGTTGTTATAATTTGATAGATTATACATACTTACTCATTAAAAGCGCATGCAAAATGCTAAGTACGTCAAAGTGTAAGGTTTGTATCTATACGATAACTCAAACTTAACCCTTAAAGCTCTATAACTGACTATTAGTACCTGAATGAACCTCATTTTATTTAAAATTATTAAATGATTCATGAAAGGAATAATCTATAAAATAATTAAAGCTGCAAAGTTTGTCAATTCATTACTTAAAAACATAGTTTTACCATTCATTACACCGAAACTAAAAGCAGGAGCAATCTCAGCGCTGTAATAAGTAACGGCTATAATATTTGATAGAATCAAAAAAGAAAATTAGCGAGCGGTGGCATCGATAAGACAAATGATGGCCGCGTCGCCCTACGGAATCGAGACATAACCCCAAAATGCTCGCATCCGCCGCCGATGATATATGCGAGGGTATTTCCTGACACCGGCCAGTAGCTACTTGATTTAGCGGAAAGTCAGATAAAACCTAATGCGAACAACAAAAAATATATCACAATACCCGCGCCATAAATATGACGGCCTGTCGTAAACCTTTATGTCTGTGCGTCGTTGTTGGCACGAGAAAAATGGAGCTTGCGATACAAATAGAAAAACTAAATCATTTTTCTGTAAGACACGTAACGTTACGGAATTTTTGCGCCACGCTCGTTATTTTCCGCGTTAAACACGGTAAATATCTACTGGTGTAAAAAAATAATGATTAAATGTGAAGAAAACATTCATAATAATTTCAGTCAGTGTAACAGAATAAGTGAATAAAGTTTATCATATTAATTATTCGTTTTGTTGAGTACTAATTTGGTATCAAAAATCGATTTCTACAAAATAGTTGATATCATCAAAACGCTATAATTTTGTTAATTATTCTTTATTGTATTCCTGTACGAGCCAAAAGTGACTTTTAAAAATAGAATGATACTTAAGTTAGCTTTTAAAATTGATCTGATTTTAGCATAATAGATAATTACAGCGTAGCACGTGACACGGGACAATTACAAAAATGAAATTCATCGGGCGCACCAGGAACTAAGCTATTAATATTCGTTAGGTATACAATATAACGTGTTTATTAGAGCGGCGACTGTAAACCCAACAAGGCGAGGGCAGGGTTGCCAGTACGTAAACATATGTCAACGAACCGTTACAATCTGCTCGTTCCTATTCTTAGTAGTACATTGTTACAATTGAGTAATTTATGTTTTTTTAGTATTTCTTATTAAACAATAATGTTTGATCTACATACTAGAAAGAAGAAAACTAAAATACAGCCTTTATTAAATATGATAAATATAAAATAATACTAACAAACATATACAATAACAGCCAAATAAAAAGAGTTAATAACTACTTAATTTCGTAGTTTACTCTGCTGAGATAGAATACGACATTAAAATAATATAAACATGGGTCCTTTCTATCATTGTAACTGTAATACTAGGCAAATTCAATAAAGTTATCGTGTTTTATTAATAATACGTATTATGTACGTAAACATAATTATTACACTGTAATAAGTAAAAGGTGCAACATTTAAATAATTTGCTTCGATTTGGGAAATAAAGCAGACAGCCCTAAGCCGAGTCGGCGGGGCGGGTTAGCCGCAGAATGGCCTCAGCGCGTGCCGAATAAGCTCTTACAACGTGCTTCAGATCCACTACAGCGCTCTACGACTTTGATTTACTCACTGGATTATGTTACGTAGTATATTGGATTAATTAAAATAGTAGGCGAATTTCACTTCTTAAGCAAATAAATTTCTGAAAGAAAAACAATTACTCGTAGAAGACTTAATGGATAAATGGTCGGTAACTTACTACCGGTTTCCCAAAGACACGATAAAGCAAGTAAAAAAATATGAATGATTCTATTGCTACTTCAGTGCAAGTATTGATCAATGATTGAGATTATTAGATAATCAAATATTTCGCTAGTGGTATAATACAATATAAGCCGCATTTCAAAAATATATTATAAGGTCATATTTTCCCGTTTAGGTTGTTGTGAGCTATCGTTGGATAGGTTTTTCCAAAATATTTCGGATACGTTTACACCACTTTTTGTGTGGGGTGGTTTTAGAAACAAAGGTATAATGGAAGCAACCATTAGATAATAGCATAGTTTAAAAACGAAACACACATTTCATAAGTAAAAAAGTAACCAAAATTGTCATTATGATATTCATTATTGAGGAGTTCCCTCATTTGAAATCAACCCAGAGGGTACTATCAGGGCATATTTTTATGAAAGTGCATTGTCATCGGAGCTAAACCAATATGCAAAATTGCACCCCCTTAGCACCAGAGGAAGTACTTTAACTCAGCTTACAAGATTTGACCCTCAACATCAACATAACAAACATTGTACGTTAAATAAACGCTTTTAATAACGCTTTTCCATTACTAGTAACTATTTCTAAGACAGGGCACAAGGCCGACGAGTAAGCAGAGCCATGGAGTGGTGCATTATGACTATTAGATGTCATGGCGTTATCGTGTTTCGAGTCGATTGCACGCTGACCGGCCGACACCCGCCGCCTGCGCTCGTCCATCATAACTCATAACTTTACGCTTACACCTAAAATATTGTGTTCCTCCAGTGATCTTCCCTGCCCTATTACTATTTTATATTAAATCATACGTACCACTGTTATATTCGACCTTTTTTAATCTACAGTACTCAAGTGTTTGTTAGTAATAAATGTACATATTGACTTATAATAATAAATATCATATTATAACGGGTTATAAACTGAAAAATCTATCCATATATTTCGTATGTTGCTTAAATACCTACCCACTTATTTAATATATTTAATTTTACATCTTCGAAAGAATTGTATGAATAAAAAATAATACATAAATATAAACCATTTTTATTTAAATATACACCCATTTAAGCAATTTAGATATCTGTAAATCGACGTAAATTGACATGCGTTATAAAAAAAAATATTAAATTTTCGATCTCACGTACGTCACCAATACAACAGTGACATTAAGCAAGAGCTACTGAGTGTGAAAGGCAGTATTTGTTGTGTATCGCGTTAATCGGCTTAACCGCCCGATTCAACACCCATTGAGCCTTTAGCACGACAAAATTGAAGGCGTTTGGAGAATTCATCGAAATTAATTCTCAGTTTGTTTGTCCATTGTAGAACTACCGACGGCTTTTCTTTTGTGTCGACGGTTGTTATTTATTTAATAAACGGTGACATCTCTTTGTCGAATGTATGCTCAATCGACACACGAAGGCGTTAGCTCTTTATACTTCCAACTTGGGGATTTACCGACACAATTGCTTTCTTAAATGATTACAATACATACGTATAGCGTCTGTTTCTTAGCCATACTAATATATAGTTTGTCTTGATATTATATCATGAGCCTAAAGAGCTTTTGAATTTGGTTCAATTTGAATCAATTAGTCTTGTGTCTCCATTCGTACGTACTTATTAATGAGATGTTCCACATCAAACTGCTGAAGGAATCTTTAGTCAAAGATTCAGGATTGAGGAGTCCCGCCATGACAAAGGTAAAAAAATATTTATTATCTAAGCGGTATTTCAATAGTATCTTGCCAATCACGTGTAAAGAATGGAATACAAAAATTTAAATTAAGAAAAAAAAATCGTATGGTGTTACGGCACTCCTATAAGAGTGATTAGTTTTTCTACTTTTATTTAATTTTATCTGAAACATGAGTTAAGGAAAGCAAAGAATTTAATGCCTAATAAGAAGAAAAATGGGTTTTGTTTCGTCATATTATATAGAATCCGTCCATTAATAAAAAAAAGTAAATGGATCGCTAGCTCCGCTCGATGGCTTCCAAAGGATACTATGATGTATAACTGTTTGCTGGCTAGACATTCAAATATTCTTCATAGATGGTTGAAGTCCGTCGGCTAGTGACTACTATAACGCGTGTTTAGACCATCGTGTTGCAAGTTATCGCTATACTAGGAAAAGTGATATCATAATTGTCCTAAAGTTACTTTACTTTGTATTGGGGATTCAACGGATTGCTTTCATTGAACCACAGTTTCTCACGTTATATTCATAAAGGATTGTAAAGAACAATTCTATCAGCTCTCCGTTACATTAATATCGTCATTAATGTCTTGGCTAAAGATTGATATATTATACGTCTTTTTCTTATTCAGAGCATATACTGCATCTTAGGTTATATTCGATATTTAAATTATAACTACGAATGATATATAAGTACAAATTAGATTAATTATTTTTTTTGTGCATAGGATTTCTATTTGTAAAAGATAATTTATTTTATTGATTATTTGTTACTTAGTTCTTAAATTTTTCATAGGCAATTCGGCGCGTCTACAAATAGTAAAATAAAAATAAATAATATAAAATAAAGTTTATTAGACATGCACGACAGTAGCTGAAATAGTTTTTCTTAAAGTACTTCCTAGAGATAACACTTATGGATTTATTTTTCAAAAGAGCCATCAATATAAGAGGACGTCATTTCGCCGTTTCTCTCGCCTGTAGGTGGTACTTTCTGGTAGAAAAATATATTGGCATTCATAAATAATAAGAATTAAATAAAGTAGTTACATGAAATGTATTTGATTGATTGATAGTACATATTTACATATCCCATTGAATGAAAAATAGTCCAAAGCATAACAGGTGCAAGGAAAACACCTCGGCACCGGCTAACAAGTATTTCAGTAATCGGGTCGCAAGCTATCGCTCGGCAGCCCACGATTAGATAAATGCGGGATCGGCAAATATTTAACCTGCAAACAATGGACGGCACATCGCGTCCACCTCCGATGTACCTGCTCGGTTACTTCACCTCGCGTTATAACGACGAAGGAAAAATACGATTACAGTACTGTCTTTTTACGGCATTTTTCAGTATTCCGTCGATCGATCTCTGGATAGCTTAGTAGGTTAAGTAATAACAAAGACAATAAGTAACTGTTGGTTATCTATTGACTTGAATAAATTGGGATAGATAGTATATTAAGAATGATTGTTCGTCATCATGGGCCCTTTCCGGTAAATGACAGATGATCAGAATCTTAAATAAGAATATTGAGCGGGTGTCCTCATTGGTCATATTATTCAGAATTTAAACATAAAGACGTTTACGATTACATCTAAAGATTGTAATTGAAATATATAAATAAAAAAAATAACAAAAAAAAATATTTAAGTGTAAAAAAATATAAAGACATAATTCAATTTGCAATGGCGTAGCAACTACCTTATATCTAAGGTAACACCCGTTTTCCCTGGACTGTCTGTAGACTGTGTCTATTATCGAAATAAAACTACATGCAAATTCATTCATTCAACTCAACACACGTACACTGAACTTCAACAGAATAACGATGCTATTTTTTTCTGATAATTGGTCGATAAAATAGCAGAGGAGCCATTTAACGGTAAACCGAAACCAAAAACGGTATAGGACACCAAAATAACCGAAGTACTCCCACTGGAAATGAAGCGAAAGACCCATATCATTTATGTTTTATGTCATGTATGACGGGAAACCGCTGGCTTCAGAGGGCACAGGACTGGTCGGAGTGGCGCCAATTAGAGGAGGCCTATATCCAGCAGTGGACTTTAAAAGGCTGATAGATAGATAGATTGTCATGTATTATTTTCAGTTATGTTCATATACTTTTTTTATACACAATAACCTACAACACGGTCAATATGTGAACAACCAATTTGCATTGCACCGCATGTATATAGGTAACATAATTGGTAATCACTGTTTAAACATGTTAATCGGACACAGGACAGATGTCACTAAGGACTCGGTGCCTGTTTGTTCTCGCTTATGAAACTTCATAGATTGAGCCGTCGACGTAAAACCAGCGAGATCGGTAAATGATTATACGTTACTTACCTTTGTAAAACACGTTGGTTGTATCTTTTTGATTTATCTAGGTATATATTCCTTTGTGATTGCTATAGTCATGTGTAACATTACTTTGTAACATTTTTTTATAATGGTGTAGAGATGAAATGATTGTTTATTTTTGGTGACGTCGCTTTATTTTCAATTATGTATTACCTAGTGTAATTTTGTGTAGAAGTGTAATGTTTCAAATATTAACTTTATATACCTTGTAAGATTGTCAACTTACGAATTACAAAGTACTGAAATTGGTGTACTAAAATCCAAATCACGTATGTAAAAACTAAGAAGTCATTAAAATATTGTTTAGAAATTGTATAGGGTAAATTAAAATACAGTTTTTTTTCCATATTAATTTATATTCACATAATAATTTATATTTAACAACTTTTTTACAATTTTAAATATACAAATATAATAGGTATGGATAGAATTACGACAAAGTTATTGTTATACAATTTGATTTCTTTAATGTAAGTTACCGAAATTCTTAGGTCATGTATAATAGGCAATCCTGTAAGGTATATTCTATTCCTTATTTTTCATACATTGACACCTAAGTTCATGTGACAAAAAGTCTATTTATGCCTTAGATAAATCCCATGAACGGTAACTATGCTAAAGTCTAAATGTAACACACTGTTTGCGATGACAAACATCAAACATGTTGTAACATAATTAGATATTTCATTGATTTGTATGACGTCATCACTAACAACGTGTACCATTTCTAGGCACCTAGTACCTAACACTAAAACTTGT
Organism: Calpodes ethlius; assembly: GCA_018251375.1. Lineage (NCBI taxonomy): Eukaryota > Metazoa > Arthropoda > Insecta > Lepidoptera > Hesperiidae > Calpodes > Calpodes ethlius. The sequence goes on from DWPA01002299.1 coordinate 11,843, forward strand.
GTTAGTACCAAGTTTGTACATCTTCACATAAGCTTTTAGGGATCTCGGTCCCAAATATAATAATATAATATATCTAACTTTTATCATCCTTCTGTACACGTTTGCTATCTAATTCCACTAATATTAAATGTATTTTATAAATTTACTCTTTATATAATATTACTTAAATGTATACAGAAATAATTATTCACTAGGCATATTCGACTATGATAATACTGAACCTTACAACTAAATATTGCAATGTGATAAAATCTGGTCATTTCATAATATTAGATATCTTATGTCTAAGTTTTTACTGACTTTTTACAATAATATACAAAATGGAATGTAGTTAATCACTTATGCCTTATTTAGCTTGTTTGCGTCGCCTTCCGATTCGAAAGCAGCCGAGATCCGAATCCAAGCGTTCATCGCATTTGATACATTTACTTCAATAGCTCGGAAACTTAATAGGAACTCCAAACACCGTAATACAAACTTAATTAAAAAAATAATACTTTTGTTTTAATTTTAGTATTCGAGCTAGATCTAGTAATAGTTTTAACGTCCTTGTAAGAATTAAACTAACGTTGTTCTACATTTGATTTAAACAAACTATATTCGTTATAATTTTAGCGAAAATGATTGAAATGAAAGACACGGCTGATCTGTTTCTGTCCACCGCGCGCTTCGCTTCATCTTATCAACGGCATACACCCGATTGTATGCATCACTGATAACCGTACGATCACAGAGACAACTCTATAACCCGATATCACTAGGTACAAATATATGTGAACACGAACAATACTATTGCTTGTAAGAAAACATGACGGCGTTTAAATAACGATCCACGCTACGACTAGTAAACCACTAATGTGACTGGAGTGATATTACCACCAGCAACCGCCAGGCTGTGGCGCGTGTGGCCCCGCTGGGGGCTGATGGTGCATCGGCTGGTATGGAGGCAGCGACATCCCTAGCGGTGGAAGACCGTCCGGCTTGCCAAGGCAAGGTCGGCCATCTTTGACGAGGACGGGAACCGCGACACGCCTCGGCGAGTTCAACCCTCCGACGTTTAATTCGTGCGCACCTTTTTCTTGAACCGCTCTCTTTGTCTTGTACCTGTGGTTCTGGAACCAAATCTTCACCTGGGTCGGCGTGAGGCGAATCAGACTAGCGAGGTGTTCCCGTTCAGGCGCGGAGAGGTACCTCTGCTGTCGAAATCTCCTTTCTAGTTCGTAAGTTTGCGCTTTGGAAAATAGAACGCGGCGTTTCCGTTTCTTATGCGCGAGGCTCGGGTCTGCTGAGGAGTTTGGTGGATGTTCGTGATCGTCTTCGTCGTGGTCGATGTCGTGATCGATGTCGTGGTCGTGGTCGGCGTCGTGGTCGTGTCGCGCGTCTGCTGGAGGAGGAGATGGGGCCGAAGCGCCCACGTACGACAGTTCGGAGGCTCGAGAAGTACTGTCGGGACTCGCTTGCTGACCAATCACACCTGCGACAAATAATAATTGGTGAAATGAAGTAAAAATATATGAACTTAAATAAAATTATAAATATTTTTTTCAGATTTATTACAACATAATTATATAGCAGCCTTAACTGAAGTATTACGAACAACTACATATTGTAGTATGTAATTATTGTATAAGTTTGATCTTAATATTACATTCGATATATCAAAAGCACAAACAATAATAATCATCAAATATCAACGTCAAAATTAAGTTTCAACAACAATAACAGAAATTGAACATGTTAATAACAAAACTGTTCTTAGTACGAATAGGTACATAAGCCGTAATGCGTGTAACACTAAACACTCGTATTGAAATCTCCACTTAATCTCTTGGGGTCGGGCTATTTAACTGTAACTAGGCAGCTCGTAATAATAGGAATGAAAAAATCACAAATAATACATTGTTCCCGTTTACCCCTCGCACGTTCGAGGCTTTTTCACACGGATATGATAATAGAGGGCGGGAGTGAGGCTGGGCGTGGTACTGCGGCGGGTAGGGGGGTGGCGAGAGGGGGTCGCCACACCCACACACCGACAGCTGCCTTCGTCCATTGTTCAGACGAGACAACGATCGTCGTTACGTTTGTCCCGAACGTCACGGAAACCTATCTGTTACGCGAAATAATTGCGGCCATCAATATCATTATGAAGACGCGTAATGGAAGAGTTTTATGTAAAAGAAACGCAAACATTATCTACGCATTCTTATTATAAGATGACAATAAATATTCCAATTTATAGAATTTATAACACTAAACTTTCTGAAAATAATACGTAGAACCTTTAACATTTTATGTATGAATTTAATAAATTACTATTTCAAAATTCGCACCGAGTATTACTATTCTTCACTATTACTGAAATACGACTTAAAATTATTTAAATAATTGTTTTAAAAAGTAAAAGGTACTTAGTTCAAGAACGCATTCAAGAACAGGTTAATAATGTTCCTTACAATTACTTTAAATTCGCAATAATCTCGAAAGTTACATTACGACAAAATTTTATTCCTATCTCTCAGCCTCAGTGAAAACATAGATTGCTAACGCGATATAACGGAATAACATTGACATTTAGACAGGAAGCGACATTCCCAGCGATAGACAATACGCTGGCAATAAAATCTATAACTGTCGTCAAATAATGAACTAATAGCGTCCCTAACAGCCGCAAACACGGTGTAATTGATAGCCGACAGCTGCTCATGGTGCCCTTGTCTATTGGTGACAGATTCGCTCCGCCGTGCGCCCCTCGCGGCTACCAGCCTCGGGGCGTGATGGGGCCGCCGGTCCCCGCTCGGGGCAATTTATCTTTATCCAACACATCGTTTAAAGCCACTATCTTCGCAAATTGCCGTTCCCGTAACGGCATGACAGGCTAAGCTTAAATGCAATATTGTTGAATGAGAAAAACGGATAAGCCCAAACTTTCATCAAATTCCGAAGTAGGTTAACTTTGGAATTCCTTTTCTTATTATTTGTTATGCTTTTTAGTTACATTTGCAGACGGTTTTATATAAATTCAAAATGTTTGGAGTTAGTTGACAGATCTTGTTACAAGTAAGTACATTTTTCACGTCGATCTAAGTTATAATTTGCTTAACATTTTACCTACACTACCGGCCACATCTAACTGCTCTAATAAGTAATTATAACTTTTGATGAGGGTATCATAAAAAAATATTTATTTTAAATTTATTAATTGACATTCTTCATAACAAAAACAAATCCCTCTTCAGTTCAAGAAAAAAAACTCTTCAGTTTATCTGCGCTGTGGAAGTAGTAAAAATATCTATGGCTATAGAATGAATGGACTGTTATCCAATCAATCACGGAAGACAGTATTTTTTTTTGTTGAACAAGCAATCGAACGTGCTCACAATGAGTGCCGAAATATTTGATAAGCGATAAAAATAATTAATGACAACTACAGATTAGCGGGTGAAGGCACTCCACTGGAGGAGCATTTCAAAAATAATCTCGGCCTCTCGAACGCGACTACCAAACACCTATTATTTTCGAGTGGGTCAATATATCTCGGTTTTTGTTGTTGATACGAAACGGGCATCGAGTCCATCGTGTGGTCGAGTCCTTAGAAGACTGGAGGAATCCTATGTATCATATAATTACGTACTCGTTAGTACCTACTAATACTAGTGCGTCCCGCTCTATAATGTATACGATAATTCTTCTCCGTGTAAACTGTATCTTTACCAAATTTCAGCTTCCTAAATGCTTGCATTGGTATCTTTAAAAAAAATATTTTTTGATATACCTATTAATTTATATTAGCTATTATATTTTTGAAAACTAAAAATGAACGTATCCTTGGTAACGAAACAGCTAACTATTCTATACATAATGTATGTACAATGTAAAATAATAATATATATTATGAAATCAAAATGAAAAAATATTTGAAACTTTAAAACAAATTTCATAGATACCGTCAATTTTAAAATTGGATTATGTTTAGAAAAAAATGAAACTAATAATCCAGTTTTGATTATTATTTTAACCAAAGTTATATATCTCATAAAAATGATATACCTACTTATGATGCTTACATAAAACAGCAAAAGGACAATATAATTATCGGATACGTAATGTAATGTTAAACAACATTTCTTAACCTAAGTCCTATAATTCCATATTGGTATACCAACCTAGGTTAAATATTTTTATGAAATATGGAATAAACCATGTTATGTCAACATCCTTATC
>DWPA01002300.1:0-16062 GCA_018251375.1 Calpodes ethlius
ATATAAATCTGGTCTAGTTTCAATTTTACAATTAACATTAGCGTAAGGAGCATATTTTGCATTTGTATGTGAGTACCGCGAACATATGCTTTCAGAAGAAGCTCTTGTAGAAGGATTTCTCAATTCACTAAGCGTACTTATATATCCATTTTGATCAATTACAAATTTGTTTCTGGTTCTGAACCTTTCACCATACAAACGCTCTTTACTGTAATTGTTCTTATGCGTATCGGTATACTGTTCTTTATCTGTCTGATTAAAACATGGTCTATTGGTTGTTTGGTCTTTCCCACCACTTCGAACATACAAAGATTCTGGATAATGTCTTAAGCATTCTATTTCCGTTTTATCACCACTTATACTCATAATTTTAACACAAAAATTTATGAATTTGACATGTGCCGCAACTCAACAATTTTCATGATCTATCAAAATAAACTGAAGAATAATAAGACATTTCATCTTTTCATAATGACCCTCTAACCTTTTTTATATGCGTCCGTAACATAACATATCACTCTCATATTATAGTGCAGTATATTTGCCAACGTTGTTCCATTATATGCGAACGGAACGAAAATGTCATGTGAGCCATAAATTTTGGTTTTTAGAGGTAAACAAAATGTAAATAAAGACATTCAGGTCCTAATGCGTCGGCAACGAAACAATGCGATGGAGTTAAGGACCTCCTCGGGACTGAGGTGTGTGGCCTTAGAGATGCTGACTATAATCAGATAAAATACGACAAAGTAAAGTTGTACTTACGTTACGAAAAATATATTTTAGATCGTTATCTAAATGATAAACTGTTATTAATGTTCAAATATGAAAATTTACAAGGATTTAAACACGTTATTAGTTTATGTTAAAGACGGAATTGTATCAAGATCTTGAATTCTGTAATAAATTATTCTATTATCTATTTTATATATTTCTTAAATATTTCACTAAATTGTTCGTCTACTTGCAAGTGATAAATCAGTGTGACGTAAATTGATTCGAAGAATTATAGAATGACATACATAACATAGAATTGATTCAGAAATCCGGTAAGCTCCTCAAACCTTTTAATAATGTAGATGCATTATTTTTCCAACGATAAAATACATCTATGAAGAGATCCAGGGCATCTAATAAATAACTGGTCTAAAATCCACGCTAGGAATAAACTATTATAATATTTCTACGCCGAATACCAATAATTTACCAACTTTAAAACAATTTAACATCAAAATTATTGCCGATCACTATCTGCAATGAAATTATAAAAAATAAACGCCACGCATAAAATTACAAGCTCATCGGCATTATACAACCAATTTAGATAATACATCGTCACAACATGCTCTTTTTGTCCCCTTTTTTATTTAATTTTCAATGTTATGTTTGCATTTATATTAGTTTCTTCACTGAGAGACACGCCCGTGCCTCGTTCACAGGTTGTCGCAAGATTATGTTAATCATCCTATAGAATATTCATTGAAAAAAATCCACCCTCACTCCCTCACACCCTTACGTTCTATCGTTTAACGTCGTCTGCCTGTTTGTTCGATTGTTTATGTACGAGGATACTATAAATGGCATTGAATATTGGCATTGGTTCATCATACGCATGCGATGAATTTCAATCACTTTACTAAAAACTCCACAAAAGTTTTTGTGTTCACGTATATGTACAAAGCGTATATTTTCTATCGCCCGATAGTTTCGTGAGCTCCATAAGAACCAACAGATCGACAGTCTTAACATGGAAAATCAGAGTTGTTGAGATGTTAACGATATAAACATAAAATCTTGCTCGATCAAGCTCTTGGATTGATTGCATCACGCTAATTAAAACTGGTACTTGAGAGAAACAGAAACCTAAAATAAATTGGTAATATAACGTATTTTTTTCAATGATAGGAACAGTAAACAAGGTTTTAGTATCACAATCCTTTGTTGCCGATAGACATACGTGAGATACTTTAAATAGGCGATACTTTAAATAGGTACGAGAAACCATAATTAAATAGTAACTCCTTTTAGTGGTAATAAGAATAGCAGTTTGATATCATTCGTTAGTAAGGGAACTGTGGATATTAGGGCCGTTAGAATATTTTAGTAAATAATAGTATCTAGTAAATAAGCAAGTAGTTTTTTTCAATCCAGGTCTTTCATGATATTAACTTAGTTTTTTCAAATCTGACCATCTTATATGTAACGCTGAAGGAGAACCTAAACTAAATGTAGCTATTGAAAAGTTACCATAGTATAGGTTATGTAATGATGAGGGTTTGCTAAAAGTAAACGGAAATACTAAGGGCATCAGCCAATCTAGAGTTTCCAATAAGTCGCTGTTGCAAAAGTCAAATATGATAAGAAAAAAATTTACTTACAAAGTTTGTATATTTTAAAAAATACTTATTAAAAGTTGTAAGGTCATTTATAAATTAATTATATTCTATCATTGCAATGCTGTTGTATTTCCGACGAAATTTAATACTTAAACTAACGGATAAACTATCGGAAGCGAAGTAAGGACGAGTTAACTAGTTCATTATTAAATCATTAATTACCTTTCTAAATAGTATTCCTAAAACCATTATCCGCTGACTATAATTGCAAGAAAATTTTACTGTGTGATTTAGTAGCCTCATGGTGAGTTCATGAATACACCATTCTATTATTCTTATAAGTTTAACGACCTGTCATTAAACTCTTTAGAAAATTTCATAAATTTAATTATCAAACATAACTTTTTAATTAAATACTAGACATGCGAGAGCTGATGCACGACACAGATATTAAAATGAAGTTTTCACTTAAATATACCGTTGCATTAAATATATAAATTTAGGGAGTTAAAATTTATGTGAAAACGCCTGTAAGTTTCCTAGCGATTTGCTCCCAGCAACATTTGAATTGTACTTCAATTACCACACTCTATGCACAACAACTCTTATAAACAACTTCAAATCGACCAAAAAAATTGCGTTTCTAAAAGTTACCTTATATAGTAGGAGACCAAATATTCCCCTAGTAAAACCCCTTGCTGAAAGCATGTAATAAATTACATCCTTACTGTAACTAAATTTTTTTCAGCTAATCTTCATTTTATACTGATCAGATTTTCATAATATGGAGGTCTACAAAAGTTTGCAAATAAAATCATAACATGTCTAAATATGACGTGTATGTAAGGGTGGGGATATCAAAAAGGTAAAGCCTTTCTGATTACAAAATTTATACTATATATACATCGAACGGCCCAATTCACTGGAAGAAAAATAAAGATTATTTTATTCAAGGTAACTAATTATAAAGTACGTGATAATTATATTTACAATACATTTAACATCTTTTTTATGTACGGTTTATTAATTGGATTCATTTACTTATCTCACTTTGTCTGTCACAATATCTCACCAGCCCCCATAGTATACAATTAGAAAATGCTATAAAGCATTGTGCAATAAAAAATGAAATATAAAAAAAAAGTAGTATTATAACTACCACATTGAGGCAGAGATGTTATACTTGTACCCTATGCCTTTCTATATAGAATTGTTTAATTCCGTAAAATTACGCAACACTTATCACAACTCAGTTCTACCACCGTTAAATTTTGATATGAACTTCATAAACCCTGGTCAAAACTAAGTACAGCGTGTGAACAAACACTCGTGTAGTGTTATGGTTTTGGCTTTCGATAGAGTCCAAATCCTCGCCTCATTCGCTGAGGCGAAGCCCTTCAAACTAGTCCCTCATCATTATAAATTAAAAGGTAATTCGGGTGAATGAGATGAGGATAAAAAATGTCTTTGTGAAGGCGCGACGTATGAACGGGACGAAACTATTGCATTGTATTAACATAATGGTTTGTCTACATGCTTACACGATTGTGCTTTGGGTCGTTATTTTTTTCTGTTTGATCTTATTATTCATAGGTAAGCATTATTGTATCGCGGCCAGTTCTCGGGTACCGTGGACTTTAGGGTTCTTCTGCTTGCGTCGCCACGATTGTTATAACACGAGCAAATAGAAAAATACCCAACATCCACGACCTTCCTTATGTCGATGTGGTCTACAATCTTGTTTGTAGACCACATCGATCTTCATCGTTCTTTAAAGATACATTGATTAATTTACTATTAGTAACTTCATAAATGTCGTTGTTTGCTTTATACTTAATTTCATTAGTAGTTTGTCAAAGATGCAATGCTCGTTCCAACGATTAAGTTAAAAATCCCCGCGAGTTACTCTAAGAATGGAGCCGCACGAAGAGTCCACCGCCTACCTATAAAATGTATTATTTTGTTTGCTCTCTTCAACTAAGACATGTTTTTCTTTTCAATAAAATTCCCATGAACGGAACCCATCAAAGGCCATGAGTATTATTTACAGTCTTTTTTCACACCAGCGTCTTATGTGAGGAATGCGAAGTTTGGGAGATTACGTCGGCGACGGATCGTCACAGTTGCCATGGTTACCCATTGTTGGCCACCGTCAATGAATGCTCCGAGCATTTGAGGCTTCAGTGTTTTTTTCAATGCAAGATAGATTATAAATACCAAATGGATTTTATCGTTTGCTGTTTTCCCTTGTTCAACTCCGCAAATACATACAGATTCGTTTTAAAGTCGACTATCTCAATCATACAACACTAACTTTAATTATATTATACTCTAAGTTGACCGATTACACTTATTCAAGAGGCGATAGTATGTGTCAAGGCTACCAACGCATACGTGACCAAATTCAAGTAGGACGAACCACTAACGATTACTAATATTTACTATCACGATCAAACTTACACCGATCCTGATGTCCACAGTAATCTTACTAACGAATAATATCAACAAAATATTCTCATTGACATCTAATACTAAGAGGAATTCCTAAATAATTACAATCCCTCTTACAGGCCTATTCTTTGTTTGTCACTGATGTTCATGGGCGACAGTTTGCTTAAGTTACCCCTAAAAAAGGTGATGTAATGTATTTAAAATTGTTATTCTCATCTTTATTATATTGTATATAATTCTTCGAAATAGTGAAATATAAATTAACACTTATATTGTTCATATAATATATTTTTGCAAGCTAATATTATATATAGAATATTGAGTAATAAAATGGAATCTTTCGAAAAACAACTCTAAAATATAAGACTGAAATAGTTCATGAACCAATGATCGAGCAAACCAAATTTCGAAGCAAGAATTTCAATTGAACATAGAGATAAGACAACAAAAGGAAAAACCTATCGAGCCAGACAAACAAAGCTATCAGCTATCGATAACACTTAACGGAATTTTCCCAAGTCTCCCACGGTAGTGACGGCATTCCTTCAAACAATGACAGAGTGTTTATCATCGCTAAATTTTCTCTATCCACGCCCAGAACTAACGTTTCTAGACATGTTTCGTTTGCATTATCTTCCAACGTATCAGCCGGTACAGTACGGTCACTGATTCTACAATATTCTGTAGTGGTAGCGGGTGACATTGGAATCGATGTATTGTAAAGAGTAACAGCGAATTTTTTAAGTTTATATCTGTGGAAAGTAATCTTTAGCACTATAACATCTATTTGAATAATTATTTCATCGTTTCAAATTATATCCATACGTATGCTATATAACATGTTTATTTATGTAAATATAAATAAGTTAATGACCATATTCGACAATTAAGTCGGAAAGAAGCGTACGTCTTACGAGTTAACAGTCATTATAATTAATTGTGATTTATATAAAAAAATAATGATTATTTGCTAAGCTTCTTTAATCATGGTACTAGTATAAGAAGAGGTACAGTCCAGTTGGTGCGGACACTCCTCTTAGCATTAAGGAAAATATTTTTTTATAGAATACATACTAACAATTTGTATCTGACATGGGATACTCGTGGGACATCAAATCATTTTTTTATAGTATCAATACATTGCAATACAAATTAAAGATACATATTTATACACATTATTTTAATATAACATATTATTATTCACTAACTTATTTTTAACACACTTTAATTATGTAGGGCTGTTACTAACTATTACTAGGAATTACTACTACTAGAAGTAGGTTAGGAAACCCTTGGATAATTGAATTTGGGCTCAAAATATTTGTCTTTTAAGCAAAACCCAAAAAAATTAATAGCTTGTTAGTTTTTTTCAATTACTTCAATGTATAACACTTTGCTGATAACTTTTTTGGATTGTAGTCCAATAGCCAAGTCTGCATGTACGCCTGTTTGCTTCTTACATATCACGCAGGAATATCAATCGTGAGGCGCTACCTTAGCACTCGAAGAGATAATACCGATAAGGGCTAAGATAAAACTAAGTAAGCGACTCCTGAATCAATTTATCTCCAAGCCCCGAAAGGGTCTTACTTAGGGCTGCCATTGCGCCTTTTGTTTCCCTGAATGATACACAGATAGATCACTTTTAATTAGTAAAAAGAAGGATGCTTCGCCCTTTTTAAGCACTAAATACCATCTCCACTATTGGTAAATTTTCTACAACTTTCCAATTACAAATGCTAGTGTTAGATCTCATAAATTTCCGTTTTTTGAAGTTCTCTGCATTTGGTGTTACCGATGACAGCCCTCAGTGCTCGCAGCTCGAAAATATCGGCCCCGGAATGCAGAGCATGCCGGTCGGTGAATAAATCCTTACAAATAAAACGCGTCGGAACACGAAGTGCGTTTTAGATGGTCTTAGGCCCCGAATAAAAATGGACGATGTTTCGATATGTTTTATTTAATGGTTTTTGTGCGACCACGCCCACGAGGATTAGGTCTCGATTCTAATTTCTTAAGACGAAGCCGCTTGTGATTTAGTTTCACTTTAAATTTTTTAATAACAATGATTATTTTTACTGTCGATCGGTCGGCTTTGGGCAAGTGACCTTGAAGTTAAAACTCTATAAGCTGCTTATGGATTCATATCTATTGCAGTTGTTGTTACAAAAAGCCAAACAACATCAGAGGATTTCAAGAGTTTTTAAAAATTCAGATTGACCACAAACTGTCCTGCATCTCTATTATAAACGCGATGGAATATGTCACGTACCCTAAGGAGCAACTCTCTTCAATTCGTATCCTACAGTGAACTGACAGTGGGTAAGATACTAAGGCTGTAGGCTAATTGTCCCAAAATTATGGTTTGGTTGAATACTTGCCCTTAAGTCGAACTCCGCAAAAAATTCAAGGAATGTTAATCGAGACGCCGACAGCCTCCGCGGAGGAATTATATTCATTATTTTATATTAAAAATGAGGAGCTTCGTTTATTTTGGAACATTATGGACCACTTTGGCAGGTACCTCAGTCCGGGGTACCGGGGCTAGCAGTATGAATCTTATATTATATTTGTACTGCTAGCGACGATAAGGCTAGGTTTCGTAATGTTTATGTTTGTAATAATTACAATTACAGTATTTGAATTTTTACTTCCTGTTATCCTCCAAGAAAATATTTGACCAGCATAGCTAGAAAAATAGTTATACTTTGTTTCTACTTGCTTGACTTGCAAGTTGCGTACATTAGGTACGTTGTGACTCTGGTTAAAATGATCGCATTACATCTTTTTAAATCCATATTCTTAGGAGTGACATGTCAACCACAGGATATTCTAACTGTCAAAGATCAATACACTTTAGTGGTTTTGATGATTTTCAGTAGATTATCTATAGATTTCTATAAACGATGACCACAGTAGACTAGAGGAAGTTTGGTCTATAATAGTTATTACTGTTAAGGTAGGACTAGATAAGATGTCTAAATGTACCATTTTATAGATCAAATGGTCTCCAACCCATTCAACTATCAGCGTCCTAATCCTTCAAGCTCCACCACGCCCAACACATTGAACCAATCTCTCCGGGGGTCCAGTCGACTGTTTTTATTCTTTATCTTTCCTCATTAAAATCTTTAATCAACTTTTCAAAAAACAAAGTAATATCAACAGCAGATCAATCAATTAGTAAACGTCGTAAACCCAATTGGATTAGATCGTAGCGCCACAAAAAATAGGTGTGGAGAGGAGGCGACGGCGACGGCCGACGGCGATGGAGCCTCCACTTTTAATTATCGTTTACCGACGCATTGTTTGAGTAAAAAATGTAGATAAAAAATATTTAAGGCCGCGTATAAAGTTGTCTCAGATCGATAGGAACCGATCTATTTGAGAGGTAGAACGTAACTGTACTCGCGCCTGCCGTAACGCGGCACGGATCTACCTAGACAGGCTTTTGGTGAAAGATGTCAATTAAAAATATCTCCTGTAAAAGAATTTTAACTCTTTAAAAAACATTATTTATTTATTGCAATAAAGAATTTTATGCAATGAATGTAAGAATTTTATTTTATGCAATGAAGAATAGACGTTTTAAAGTGAAGCCTCTACGACAGATATCCTTATTTATTTAAAGACTTTTCATCCCAATACAATTCGATGATATTCACGTGGTTTCATCTATAGTAAAAATATGGAGAGTACACAATTAATTATAGAGATTTATTTATTTATAATTTTTTTCACAGATAGTAAGAGAGAAGAAGTTACGTGAATTCCGTTATCTATAATCCAACAGATCATTCAACATTATTCAGATTAGTCATAACAGTATCTAAATCATATATGTTTTTCTATATTTGTTATGAAAACTTACGCAGACACCCCGCAGGCGCCACCTTTACTATCTTTAATTTAAAAAGAATTGAGATAATTTATACAGACTCTGAACCACAAAATTGTAATAAATTTTAGAGACCAATTTAATCGCTGGTGGCAATTGATTTAAATAAAGATATTTAAACAACTGTAAAAGCAATGTCTTAGATTATCAAATTTTATGGGCGCTCGCCGAAATGGTTTTACAGCTTGCAAAACTGATTCATGGAATTCCCAGTGCGATCACCGGACTGTAGTCTTCATAAATAAATGTCGTGTCCTCAAATAATGGAGCGTAGTATTTTACGTTCTATCTCGCAGGTCCAGTCGTATGCTGCCGTTTACACGTGACGACTTTTGAAACAATAATATATGTTTTATATATATCTTTAGACGTATGCGCCTTACCTTAGTAATACATACTTAAATACATTAACGTCACTATAAAAAGGTAATAAATCAAATAAGACAGTGGAGTTAAAATCGTGCACATTTTCATTGCAAAATTTACTATCAAAAAATTACAGAAATCATTTTTCCCATGTGTGTTTAACAATAAAAATACATACATTACTTGATTTTACAATTATATATGTGGCTCCTTGTTTGGGTGTCCTCGATGTATTCGTTATGGGATAGATTTGAACGCTGAAAGTCAAAATATCGTGGTCGTCCCGTCATTCCCAAAGGGTCTCTTTTGGACCACAATTTTTTAGCGTCCCCGCCGTGATTTCATGGCGTTAGGTTCCCACACGCGGCGACCGCCGACTTCGTGGTTTTTTCAACCGGAGTCCGAGTGATGTCTATTTTAAAAGCTGTTGATATATCTGCGTCTCTTTATCTGTGCCCCAAATGCCTACAAATAATAGAAAAACAGCGACCTGTTTCGGTTCAGGCTTCGACAGGTTGGTTACGTGTGTTACAAAGAGTGATCTGGCTATTGTTTTAAAATATAAATTGGGAAGGTGTTTCTAACCCCATTATCGCCTTGAGAGGCTCTTAAGGCTCAAACACTCAAATTTTTATGTTTACACACAAAACTTTATGTTAAGGATTATAGACTTGTATAGATTTTTCTGTATAACAACAATAATGCTCCTCTACTAGGCACATCTCATTGCTTATAAATAAAAACATGGCCTAGAACATAATCCACAACGCTTCTGCTGAGTGTGATTGGGGGAAGTGTTTGTGGCCAGCCCAAGTGTAGAATGTCTTTATTACTCCTGAAGTCATCTGAATATATTTATGAACTAACTAATTTACGGGGGCTAGAGCAAGTTTGCGGTACGGATCTTAAAAAAAGTTATATAAAACAACGTAACGTTCATTGCTCTGGAGTGACAAAAACAATAACATTCAAAAACACATAGGTTAAACGTTTCTTTGCTCCCATATCGATAAAACAGACATTTACACAACAGAACCATTAATTAGCCTACAAGTCATTCAGGGCGCTAGTCTAGACCACTCGAGATCAAACTGGCCTCGCTGGCGGCTGACACGACCCAGACATAGCGTCAATAAAAGCTGTATCCATTACCTGAACGGTAATGTACTTTTTAATATAACCTCTTAGAAATGGTCGTTTGTAGTGTTGGTGGAGCAATCTGAGCAAGAAAATAGATGAGGATAGTTTGTCGTCTCGCTCTACAGTAGCAGTGTAAAGTACAAGATATCCTACATAGCACTGATGTCATCTTATAAAGAAGAGGTTTAAGTGGAGGTAATCGTTATGTGAATATTACTTGTTCTTGAAGTCGAAAACCATAATGTATCTCCATATAATACATACCTAAGCGGAAGAAACTCAGAAATGGAATTTAAAAGACCTAAGTTAAAAAATAAATACATCCTATAAATTCAAATTCCAAATGGTTAACTTCGAAGTCGAACTTGAAATAATTGGGAAACTTTGTATTGTCACATTATATTGGATAACCGTGAAGAAGGCCCCACGGTAGCGCTGTCTCGACAGGTATTTCGTGTGGTAAAAAATTCTACTGGTGGCAGGAGGCGAGTCAAGTGCGCGTGAGTGACGTTTTGCGTTGGTCTAACAACAGTGAGAACGCACATAATACCCAACTCTTAGGGTATTTTATCGTTTAATGAATTTCATGTCTCTGCACCAATTAATCTGTTAAACCTAGTAAAACAAGTCGCTCTAGTATTTGAAGGTATTTAAGGCTAGCGATGTACTACTTACATTAACACTTAAATATCAGGCTAATCAACCATCTTTAGAAGCGGGAACGTATTTGTGATCGACTACCAATTACACTAACTCTAGTTATAAAAATACTTAACATCTGATGGAGTATATATACTTCATAATCAATAAGAACATAAAATAATTGTGCTCAAAGTTACAACAGTAAGCCAAAAACAAACTTGAATCTTTCACGTACAACCCTACGAGATCAAACGACCCAATTAGTTCCGATACATTGGGATTCCCTAATCAACCACCACGCAGGTGGTCTGCCCCGCCCAGCGACAATATTTGCGCAGGGCCTCTCATCATCACACCTTGTAATTATCGCGCCGAATTGTTTGTCCAGTGCCGCCCGGCAATCACAGTGTTTTTGCCAGCCCCTGTCGATTTACTGAAAAACTTTAGTCGTGAATGGGTTCTATTTTATTTACACAAATTATCTTTCTGTTAAATTAACCTATAAGTCTTCGTCCGAAGAATATGACTTACAGTTATTGGAAGAGATTGCTTTATTTTGTTTTAAACGACTTTTCTAACGATAGAATCTCTGAACAACGTCGCTGTTTTAATTTATGTAATCCTGAACGTTATGGTGTAGTACATATATTTGTATAGGATCGCTGTCGACTTGGTGGCATATTAAGTAAAAACCTGATCTTCTCTGAGGTCTTTGATTGCGCCATCTATCCATCCATCGCGGCCGGCCGATGATTAGCGTGATCCGAGTCGGTTTCTTTCAAGTCCTAATTGTTTCCAAATGGTCGTAGGGCGGAGCCGTCGGACTTGGCCCTGTTTGATTTGAGGGCAATGCTTTTCGTCAGATTACCGTCGACATGTCAGTTCTATTTAGCTCTGATGAGTTTTTTGTTACTCCCATTTATGTGCTGACGAGGCGTGTGGTCCGCCTGGCAAAGTATTCGACCATACAAATAAGACACGCAAAGCATCTGAGACATGACAATCCTTGCGAACAAAGCAAGGAACCTTAACCACGTATTTCCTACATTTGACTTACCCTAACCTTACCGTTACCGTCTAGTCTCTTGTCATATTTGCGGCCTAAAATTCTAATTTGATCCCAGGTGGATCGGCGGATTGTTTAAGGGGCGATATAAAAGTCCTCAGTGCTTACGATACCTGAAAGCTTGCTTCAGCTAACTAACAATAATAGCAGATTAACGTACTCTTCACAGCACGGAAACGTTAATATTATTTTACCGAAATGATCACCCATCGAATTGCCAACGACGTCCGTGTTGTTTAATTCGATCAAACGCCTCGTATTAACACAAGCCATCGGGCTATGAGCGCACCGCATTATCATATTAATCTTAATCGTAATTCAAATCTCACATCGATTTGTATCTCACAAGTGTCGTATCTATAAAATATTAACGAGCCACACGCGGCCACACTCGATGG
This sequence comes from Calpodes ethlius, assembly GCA_018251375.1. Lineage (NCBI taxonomy): Eukaryota > Metazoa > Arthropoda > Insecta > Lepidoptera > Hesperiidae > Calpodes > Calpodes ethlius. The sequence goes on from DWPA01002300.1 coordinate 12,298, forward strand.
AACCTTATCGACTCGAGCTCCCTCTATTGAATCTGCTGAACGAAATAGACCAACCTACGGTAACATCCCGTGACGTCACGTCCTGTGCTGTTTCCGCTCAGCTGATGTCGGTCTGTCTGTCACGTACTTCACAATGGCAGTGAAAGTCAAATTACGCATTAGTCATCCTGCGCTTGAAATAGATGAACCTTTGGCGAATTTATATTAATAGCGAAGAGCAGATATTTTTGGTAAGAGTTACTTCTTGGTGCGTGACGGTGATTTATTTCCACTGGATGATCCATCTATGAAGAGTCTATAGCCTAGTTTGATAACATGTATAAATAAACCGAGAAAAAATAATTGCTCGAGCGTGCCTAAAGTTACCGTTCTTGCTAGTCACAACATTTCCTCAGATTCCTCGACTTGTTGGCATACACTTTTGGTTATTATTTTCAGTTGTTTTAGTTTTATAATTGTAGACGATGAAACAAAATTCCAGTGTTGCTCAATGAACCCTCGACTATTCCACCCTGCAGCTCCGTCGGGGCGACGCAAACCACCCAACAAAACCCGTTTCCATTCTCTCGTCAAATCCGCGGTCACAATGGTGGCGGCAGTTGTCAACTTTATGCAACTTTTATTTTTGTGGCACTGTTCTCGACAGGCGTCAACAAAACCAGAATATAAGAATAAGGAGACGATAATTCATAATGGAGGCTACAGAGAAAAAAACCAGCGGAGGCTGATTAAAATCTATAGGTGCGTTAACAATAACGCATGAATACTGCGTGTCGTGGTCTGTGCCAGAGGAGGTCGCGAGAGTTATGCCGTTAACATTGACGGGAAACTAGCAGGCCGCATATATATTACGATTTAAGCTCATCAGTATCGATTTTTCGCACAAATTCTAATTTATCGTAATTTGACGTGAACTTTTTTATCATGGGCATAGGATCTTGGTTATGGACTATATGATATTGATGAAGGGTTTTGGAGCATTATAAGGGAATATTAACATTTTTTACATGTAAACTTATATCTTATGTAATGATGACCTTTGTTAACATTCCCCTTGACCGGCGCCTTGACAAATACTATGTTTTACTTGTGACATGTCATGTTCTGTCCTTGTGTTTCGCTCATTTACAAATGAGGCATTCTATCACAACCTTCTAGAGTAAATTAATTAACATCAAGTAAACCGTGCGCCCGTTTACTTCATACAATAAAACGTTTGAATAGATATACAGGGAGCTGTGTCCATCTATAGTATGAAAATGCGATTGGGTTACAATTAAAGTTTTCCTAAAAAGCTAGAGCATACTACTATTATAGCAACATATTGATTAGTAGACTTTACCGTCGGTTCACACCATTCATCATCTTCAAATGCTACCCAAGAGCGAGTAACAACCATTAAAAAATTGTAAATGACGTCTCTGAGTATTGACGATTAAAACTTTTCGTTATTAAATCTTCTCCCTGTAAGACCTCTTTTCACCCAGTTGAATTTAGAAGTTGTACCCCGTGTCGAACAGGTTTCTTTTTGTCAGTGTAATGTTAAAATAGAGCTAAGTGTGTAACTTGCGCCGGCGCCGCCGGGGTGGGACGTGAGTCAGAATGCGTCTGCGCGCGCAGACGGCCGGCTATGCGGTGCCGACTGCCGGTGCTGCGAGTGGCTCGCAGTCGGAACTCCAAAGCCTCCGTGGCCGGAATCGGTAATCGTAATCGGATCCACTTCCCATATGTATTATCAACGCTCTTTTACACTGTACCTACTTTAAATTAAAACCACACTTTTTATTATGAAACAATTTGGAGGTATATTAAAATGAACAAATAAATTGACATGATTATATGGTTTAATGAAATTAATCAGATTTATACGAGTTATAAGTAGTGAAGAAATAAAGTCTTCTCTATTTCTCTAGCTCATACAAAATAAACTTAATTTATTCACAAAATTATAACGTAGGCACATCACTATTCGATCTGCTTATCTAAATGAATTAGCCTTGCATCTGCCTTATACGCACCCCAAAACGACCAGGGTCAAATCTTCTCTCACCACGATAGGCTATCAAGACGGACTTCACTAAAATTCCTAACGCACATTATTTGTACGATATGCCCAGACTTGTGTGCGTGTTGGTGATCGTAAGTAGTACCATTCACCTGCTTCACTTGAGGTCAAAATTATATGATATTAAGACACTAACCATCTGGGCGTTATTGGTTACAAAATGAAAATATTGTCAAAACGTTAAAACGAAACTTGTCGTAGATTACTGGGATTTTAATACGTTTTTGCTGTTAGATCTTTGACTCGTGTATAAGACTTCACAATTTGTATATATATAAATCTTATTCCGACGTCGTACGTATTAGTCGTATGACTCTATCTATTAAAGATTATTCATACAAAAAAACAAAAAAAAAATTGGTAGTATGGATTCACGATTCGAGTAAGTTACTCGAATCATTATTAAACAACTCCACTACAATCGTAATTTGTCACAATCGTAACCGAAGACGTTGCCGCAGTGGCCCCGGAGCCGCGGTGCCGCTGTGCCCCGGTGCAGTAACAAACAGTGGCACTGCGGAGATTCCGAAAGCACAAAGGCCTTCTGGGAAGGCCGCTACGTGTCTCGGCACGGAAGTGAGACTACCTCGCGACGAGATAGGTACAACGTGTGCAATCGTCACATACTGTATTATCTGCTAAAACCGTGCTACGTAAATGACAAAGACCTTCAAGTTGTATAGGAATTGTTAATACTTCTATCACCTATTTTAAATAGGAATATTAAACACTCTTTCAGACGCCCTTGTGCGTGTATTTAAATATGTAACCGACGACCTCATAACTTTGTTGACTTAAACATTGCGGCCCCTAATCATTATTCTTAACAATTTGATCATACCTATCAAATAACGCGTGTAATGCACTTAATGTATTATGGTAGTACAATGTCATTAGACCAATCCACGGTTTAGTATATTCACTATTTACGAGTTAGAAACGCTCATGTTATCTCGAACAGGAGCGTACAGAACGGAAGAAATCGGACAAAAAGGAGAGGTACGGCTCACCAACGAAGGCCGTTTTTATTTCAGTCTTCAGAAATAAAGATAAACCCTTGCCATCAAAGTACCCAACCCCTAACTTTTATTACGTATAAAAATATTATTTTCGCTTCTCAAACATCTATAGTTCGATATGTGTTCTCGCACCAACGATCGGAATGTGTGAATCAGCGCGCAAGTTCTAAAACAAACGCACAGATGACTTGAAAGGGATTCTTCTTCCATGACGTGTGATTCCAGCCTATCATGGACAATCGAATAGCTCGTGCGTAGTTTGATCATCGGACCTCAGCTTTCCACATCGCTCATAACGAAAATCCACAGCAGTCCTATTCAACGCTAACTGCGATTTTTCCGCATACGGGCGTACCGAAAGCAAGTTTCTATTTTATGCTATCCCTCCTATGATAAAACAAAAAAAGTCCTTGGTCAAGAAATATGATTTGAGGGTCAAAATATGGATAAACCCATTCATAAGTGTTTAACCCAGAAAGTAATTTCTCTATTTCGAGCTATTTAAAAGTTCTATAGAATTATCTCCCTTGTCGCTTATAAAGGCTGTTAATGTCAGAAGTAATTCTCCCAAGAACCACTGATACACATTTGGCGTTTTGAAACGCGAGTGTTTTAAGTACTCTTAGCTCCTAAGGTCTTGTTCAAATCAAAAGTGCATTTTAAAAGCGCACCCTTCAAAGC